>VZRI01003765.1:354898-413231 GCA_013397515.1 Upupa epops | reverse complement strand
TGGGACCAGTGCTGTTTAACATCTTTGTTGGTGATAGGGACAGCGGCATTGAGTGGCCCCTTGGCAAGTTTGCCAATGACACCAAGCTGTGTGGTGGACACAGTGGAAGGAAGGGAGGCCATTCAGAGGGACCTGGACAGGATGGAGAGGCTGGAGCACCTCTCCTATGCAGACAGGCTGGGAAAACTGGGACTGTTCTGCTTGGAGAAGAGTAGACTCCAGGAAGATCCTATAGCAGCAGCCTTCCAGTACCCGAAGGGGACTACAGGAAAGCTGGGAAAAGGCTGTTTCCAAGGGCTTAGAGTGGTAGGATCAGGGGTAATGGTTTCAACCTGGAAGATGGGAAGTTAAGACTGGAAGTCAGGAGGACACTTTTCACAATGAGGGTGGTGAGACACTGGAACAGGTTGCTAAGGGAGGTTGTGGCTGCCCCCTCCCTGGAAGAAGTGTTCAAGGCCAGACTGGATGGGCCTTGAGCAACCTGGTCTAGCAGGGGGTGTTCCTGCTCATGGCAGGGGGGCTGGAACTAGATGATCTTTAATGTCCCTTCCAACCTGAACCATTCTATGAATCTATGAATTTTTAAAGACTATGATGTAGCATACACTACACAGTAGGGTACATCTAATGGTTGAAGTTAAATCACACTCAAGTCCTCTACACAGTCAAATAATTTTCACAGCATTACAGCACAGATACTGCACCTAAGTGCCACCAAGGACATTCACTACATCTTCTTACACAAACTAAGAGTAACTTACCTACATTATCCCTTAACTAGAATATTGGCATGCATCTTATTGTTATCATTCTAAAACCAGCACTGCAATAAATAAATATATAAATATTGTTACCGTCAGAGAGAGATTCATAGTCATAATCATATTCATCCTCTTCATCTTCTTCCTCCTCATTGGTAGGTGTGGGATTGCTAGCACCATTGCTAGCCTGTGCTTGCATATGCGCCAGCTGATGAGCCTACAGCGACAGAACCACCTATTACATTACTGGCAAGTCATTTTAAAAAGCAAAAGTGTTTCTAACACTGTTTGAATCTTATTTCATTCATTCAAAAGCACTGAATACTTATGATGAGAAACAATTAACATTGTTATGCTCAAATTGATACCATTTTAAGGGTTTGAATACACAGAAAACCTGTATTGACAGAACAATACCCAGCAAGACATGAAATTCAAGTAATTATGGGACAACATCCACTTTGCACATTATTCAGACCAAGACTGCCTTTTGCCAGTCTGCCATTTGGAGGCAGTTTAAAAAAAAAGGATGAAGAATGCCCATACACTGGTATGATTACTGTGATTCACTTTTCTTGATATAAGAAATCAACTCTAATAATTTGAATGAAATCCACTGCTTTTCAAAGATTTAATCTAACTGCTGGCATTGTTAAATTGAAGCTGTCAGACACGCAGCTCTGATTTTTAGAAACTAAAATAATTATCAATAGGTGTAAGAACTACTTGAATATCTGAGTCCCCCTGAAAAGGGAACAAGAATGAGAGCATTTGCCTGGTTTGAATATTGAAAAAGAAACAAAGCAGAATTCAACTAAAAATGGCTACACACACAATCAGTGCCTATCACCATTTCTCAATGAACACGAGTGACAAATGTTACAGCCATAAACATCATTAATGTTTATCACTTAGAGCACATGCTAATCATAATATGATGGAGCCAGGCTCTTCTCAAGGTCATCTGGTGACAGGACAAGGGGCAGTAGGTGCATGCTGGAACATAGGAGGTTCCATAGAACTATCAGAAGGAAGTTCTCCACAGTGAGGGTAACAGAGCATTGGAACAGGCTGCCCAGGGGGTTTGTGGAGTCTCCTTCTCTGGAGACGTTCAAGCCTCGCCTGGATTTGTTCCATGCAACTTGGTCTAGGTGATCCTGCTGTGGCAGGGGGATTGGACTAGATGATATTTCAAGGTCCCTTCTGATCCCTAATGATTCTACGATGAAGCATTATACAACTAAAATACATTAAAATTTGTGATGCTGTATCTACACATTGTCATATGTCTTGTCTACTTATTTGGAAGCGCTGCTATTCACTGTGAGACTTCAAGCGTGAATAAGCATTCCATTCCACTGCTTAACATACTGGAATGGCTGAAACATCAAACATGAATTATTTCTAACAAGAGTTAGGTCCCACTGTTTGTTCTTAAGGAGGGACTATACCTTTTGTTTCAAGATATCAACAGGTGTTTGATGTGCTTTCAGCTTCTTGTTCTTAAGCAAGATTTTTCTTTTCAGTTGGCCCGGTGAAGGAAGCATGGGATCATCAGAAAAGTCACTCTCAAATAAAAACTTCGTTACCAGCTTATCTCCAAAAACATTCTGAAATATAGAGAATACGTGATATGTTATGAAAAATCCCAAGGTGTATGCTTAGAATAAGTCACCACAATTTATGACATACCTTGAAGATCTCAGCCATCTTGCGTTGCTGAGGCAAGGAGCAGTGGTTTTCTATTGATATGATGACTGGCATGTCAGAGGTAATAAATGCATTCCGATCTATAGCTTCAACTACCTCCTGCAAGAAAGAAAAATCTTTGAAAGGACATGTGATTATTTTGCAGCATTTGGTTAACTTACTGCTAGCTAAAAGAAGAAAAAGGAAGGTATCTGTGTGTTGTCCTTTGAGAAGACACCATAACTTCCTTTCAAACAAGATTCAACATATCAGCCTAGCACCTTGTTACAATTGGTAGCCACTACTTAGTAAGGTGGCAGGAGATTACCAGACATATGCCACAAAAATGAATTTGAAAAGCATACTGCTTATAATTGAGAAATTAATGTCTAAAGTAGTCATCATTCACATTCTGTTAGGATTTAGCCCATCAGGATTTCTACTTTTATAGCAGGTGATTTTTTTCCATCATCAGAGAAAAAACTGGTTTTCTTCTACTGTATTGTTTCTATTCTATCTGCAATTACCAACATACCTTGAAAGAGATCTTAGTAGTAAGTGTGTGTCCGTGATAAATGATAGGCATCCCATCATCACCATCCCAGCAGTCTAACTCTACACTTCTGCAACCTTGTAAAAGAACCTACAATGCAGATTGAACAGTGAAACATGTATAAAGTACAGTCTCATGCCATCACAAGACAGACTTTGCAGAGCTAAGATTCAGCAAAAGTGCTGGGAAGAGCAATCTCCATGGAGTGAACAGCCTACAAAATCTACATCCCCCACCTCACTGCTTGCCCTAGGTTGAGAAAAAGTGGAGAAATTAGGAAAACATTTATGCTCTCAGGAGAAGCACCATAAAGCTTTGAAACTGTTTGCATTCATGTTATCTTAACAGGACACGTATGACTGGTTGACAGGCAGTGATTCTTAATATACAGCTTAATGTTCTGAGGGAAAGAAACACTTCCATATTTCTATGTGCAAAAGCAGCTCTAAAGCAACATGGCAATTTATTCCAGAAGGCTGTCATGACAGTTGGTGGGTACAGCATCTGCAGTTACGTTGCTGGTGTTTTTTGTTGTTGCTGTCAGAGTTTTAAAAAAAGAATCATAAATTGTTTAGGTTGGAAAAGGCAACCAAAATCATTGAGTCAAATCATTTAACTTTACCAAGCCCACTGCTAAACCATGGCCCAAAGCTCCACATCTACCTGACTTTTAAACACATCCAGGGATGATGATTCAACCACCCCTTCTGCCTGTGCTTCTCTAGACATGCCCCAGCACCTCAATGTCTGTCTTACATTGAGGTGCACAAAACTGAGCACAGTATCTGAAGTGAGGCCTCAACAGTGCCAGGTGCAGGGGGACAACAACTCCTCTAGTCCTGCTGGCCACAGACAGAAATACCTAATGCAGGCCGGAATGCTGTTGGCCGCCTTGGCCATCTCGGCACATTGCTGGCTCGTGTTCAGCCAGCTGTCAATCAGTGCCCCCAGATCCTTTTGTGACCTGCAGTTTTCCAAGCACACATCCCCAGGCCTGTATCCAACCAAGTGGTTGCTATGACCTGGCACTTGGCCTTGTTGGACCTCATACAGTTACCCTTGGCCCATCAATCCAGCCTGTCTAGGTCCCTCTGTAGAGCCTTTTCCACCCTCCAGCAGATTTGACACACCTGCCCAGCTTGGCGTCACCTGCAAACATACCGAGGGTGTGCTCAAAGCCCTCTTGAAGATCACTGACAAAGATGCTACAGAGAACAGACCCTAACACTGAGCCTTGGGGGACACCACCTGTGAGTGGCCACCAACAGGACTGAACTCTGCTCTCCATCACGCTGAGCCTGGCCATCAGTTCAGCCAGGCAGGACCTGCCTTTCCTAAACCCATGCAGCCTGGGCCTGATATCCTGGCTGTCTTGTCATGTATGTGCTCCTGGCACCGAGGTTAGACTGTCAGGCCTGTAATTCCCAGGATCCTCCTTCCAGCCCTTCTTATAGATGTGTGTCACATTTGCAGACCTCCAACCTACTAAGACCTCGGCCTTTAACCAGTACTTCTGGTAAACATTGGAAAGCAGCAGGGGGTGTACTTCTGCTGCTCCCTCAGCTCCCTTGGGTGGATCCCATTCAGCCTTAGACTCGTGCATTTCTAAGCAGCACAATAGGTCACTGATCATTTCTTCTTGGATTATAGGGTCTTCACTTTGTTCCCCAACTCTGTGTGCTCAGGGGCCTGAACATTTAGGGCAACCAGCTTTGCTGGCAAAGAAGGCATTCAGGAGCTTGGCCTTTTCCTTGTCCCTGGGCACCAGGTTTGGCCTAATTTTCTCCCTATGTAGCCTTGCAACAAGCTCCTTCTGAGTTGCCTGTCCCTTCTTCCATAGACAGTAGATTTTTCTTTCCTTGCTGAGTTACAACTAAAGGTCTCTGTCTTCTCAATCTCACTCCGACAGTTCATTGTATGGCACACAAGGATGGTCTGTTCCTGTGCTTTGAAGATTTCTCTCTTAAGGAATGTCCAACCTTCCTGGATTTCTGATTCCTTCAGGACTGCCTCCTGAGGAACTCTGTCAACCAGTCTCCTAAACTGGTCAAAGTCTGAGCTTCAGAAGTCCACGGAGTTAGTTCTACTGATCCTTCTCCTTATTCTACCAAGAACTGAAAATTCTACCATCTCATGGTCACTAAGCACAAGACAAACACCGACCTTCACATTTCCCTGTGTTCGCAAACAGCAGGTCTAGAAGGGAGTCTTTTCACCAGCTGTATTAGGAAGTTATTTGCCACACTCTCCAAATGGGGACTATTTCTGGTTTAGAATAAGGGAAGTAATTTTTGCTTTTGTTCACGTGTTCACAAAAACTGAATGTTTTTGCTGGAAATGAGTTTTAATTGTCAAGGTCTCTGGGTTTAGCATAGTTTTTTATTGTCTACAGACAACTCTTTTAGATGATAGGCATGCTAAATATTGATAGTTTTTAATAGTGAGCTGCCAACAGATGACTTAGCTTATCTTTTCCTCTATCCTTCCTCTTTGCTTTCTTCAATGGTTTTCCAGCAAGTAGGACTTTTCAAAATAAATAAATGAATAAATAAATAAAAGATGGATGGATGGATGGATGGATCTTAATATAATTAAGTAAGATGGCCTGGCATCTTTCCATTCTCACTATCCTCAAGGAAATTGATCACAAGTCTTTATTTTCAGACCTTGTTCTGAAGTGGGTCCAAAGAAAGGCAATAAGTTAGGCAAAGAGTCTGGAGAACAGGTCTTATGAGGTGCGTTTGAGGGTACTGGGGTTATTTAATCTGGAGAAAAGGCTGAGGGGAAACCTTATTGTACTTAGGTGAGGACTGATCTTTTCTCCCAAGTAACTGGGAGACTGGATATTAGGAAAAAGTCTTCATTAAAGAGTGGTCTGGTATTGGAATAGACTGCCCTGGGAAGTGGCAGAGTCATCATCCCTGGAGGTATAGCACTTGGAAGCATGGCTTAGTGAGACTGGGCTGATGGTTGCAATTGATCTCGGACTCTCTATGGCCACCTGAAAGGAGATTGGAGCAAGGAGGGGCTCATGCTCCTCTCCATGGTGGCAAGTGATAGGACCAGAGGAAATGGTTGAAGGCTACAGAAGGGGGTGTTTAGTCTGGATGTTCGGAATAATTTCTAATCTGATAGGGCTATAAAACTGAATAGGCAACCTAGGGCACCATCCTGCGAGGTATTTAAAATGAGTTTTCTGGCAGTACTGCGTCAAAGGTTGGACTAGATGATCTTACAGGTCTCTTCCCACCAAAGATATTCTATGATTCGGTGTGAAATCTGCATAATTAGATTTGAGGGAGTTGTGTCCATAGCTGGCACACCCCTACTTCAGTGAGAACTGGACACACTGAGCCAGAGCAAAGTACCTCTTCTCTTCTGGCAAAAACTACTTGGGGGACAGGAAAAGGTTTCCCAGCATCATGCAAATACTGGAGTCAGCTGAACTATCTATCATCTCCCATCTCCTACGAATACTCACACCATTCTGTGCTATGCTCCTACATGAACCTCCTTTGCAACTGCGTTATTCAATGCAATGATAGTATTTGGCACTTTCCTAACACAGTCTCACACCTCTGTCCCAGGGAAGTTGTGGATCCTCCATCACTGGATGTGTTCAGGACCAGGCTGGATGGGGCTTTCACCAACCTGATCAAGTGGAAAACGTCCCTGTCATGGGGTTGGAGCTAGATGATCTTTAAGGTCCCTTCCAACTCAAACCATTCTATAATTCTATAATTCTTACAACTCCAGGCAAAGCAGTACTAGGATGAGCCCTTTTCAATGGTAAGTCATCAACATTTAGAGTAGTGAAATTGTTCACAGGACATTTGATGCTTCCTCTAGCATTTGGTAAATACACAGACACACAAATACACACACACACAAACACAAACAAACCCAGAACCTAAAGCCCTAGGGAGAAATTGTTCTTTTCCTGTTCACCACCAATCAAGCATAAAGCCTAAAAAACTTGTAAATATTCCTAGAAGTACAGCTTTTAGAAGTTATTGTTCCATTTGAGATTTGTCTTCGCAGCACAATGTACAGTATTTGAGTAGTGTTTTCGACATCTGAATGAACTAAAATATTAGATCAGTCTTTCCTGTGGGAAAGTCTAAATTTAGTAGGTTGGGTCAGACCGACTGGTGTCTAAAGGCTATGAATCTCAAACTAAACCCATTTTTTTTGCCTTAGAAAAGGCATTTGAAAGCAACTGAGCTTGCAGGCAGCTTTCCCACACGTCATGTTTTCCAACATTTTCCAAGCAGGGGTTTAGAACATTCAGATTTTCAAAGCAAAAAGGTCATCTTTCTTGCCAGTTAAATAAACAAGTTCATGTTGAAAACTACACAACGATCCAATCCTGCATACCTGGCTGTAGAGCTCTACTGAGGACTCTCCTTTAAGCTGATGGCCAGTAAGGTAAGTATTGTGTGAAGATTCGATGTAGTAATATGACAGTGGGAAGTGCAAATCCTCTGCATTCTCTTGTGACTCATCATTTTTGGAGGCAAAGTTGTCTTTATCCATCAAAAATCTAGAGGTGAGATACAGGGAAATTTTATGCTATGCTTTGTGACTGTCATAGAAACGTCAATACACTGGTGTCACCATCACATATAGATAGATCTATATATATAAAATATACATATAATTGACACATAAATGTTTACCTTGCAAATCCTTCAAAAGATAGCAGCCCCTGCTGGCACATATTCACACTGGGTTCAAATTTCTATAATAAGGAAGAAATTTGAGACATATATAACCATTCTTGGAGATACGGATTTTTTCATGTTTTCATAGTGTACTCTTCTTATTGAAATCAGCACTTAAACTGAAATCAGAAATTATCTACAACCAGGCATCTGTCTCACATCTATGGTGTTTTAACACCACCACCTTGAATAGAATGCTAACTTGATGTTTCTTTAGAATTTGTCTTTCTAGTTGTGCAATTGTTTATTATATGGTGATAGTTTGAATTAATTGTCAAGCATATTATTCTGCACATTTGGAGGAATTAAAATTTTTCTATATACTTTCTAATCTCTCAGCCATTGTGCATAGGGCAAGATTTGCTCTCAAGATTTTTTTACAATGAAATAAAAATATGTGGAAATAGTGGAGTATTAAGTTCCAAAATACTTCTTTCAAAAGTAGTTACAGACAAGAAGAGAACAAGGCACTGTCATGAACACTTTTCCCAAGCTGGGACACCCCACACATGTTTATTGGCACAAGTAGCCAGTACAACTGTTTATGTGATTTTTTTTAATTTGTTTGGACATACTTATGGACATCTGCACACTTTTGTAGCCCAGAATACAGACAGCTTGAAGCTTTAAATTCAAGTAAACTGCAGTGACAGCACCAATGTAAAAGGAGACATCCACACAGATATGCAATTTTCACTAGTAGACAGTTGGGGAAAACTACAATTACAAGAATTCAAGTAAAAGGAACTGCAAGACATTTGCATTACAGACCTGGATAATACTGAGGATTTCATCATAGGTGCAATGTTCCCCTTGGCAGTTAACCAGGAAGTCATTTAGCTGTTGGATCCCCACTCCAAATATTCCCAGAGACGTGCTTTCAACTCCAGTACCATTGGTTACAATACTGGCAGCAGCAATAGCATCAGATATTTGCCTCTGGTTGTCTGATAGTTGCTGCCTGCTCTTAATGAACAAACCAAGATCTGAAACATTCCTAGTCAACAAATCTTAAAAGAAAAAAAAAAGCTATATAATTATATGTGTTATATAGATACGATGTAGAATACAAGGTAACATTTAATACACATTAATACATGACTGAATACTTCAACACTGACATAGCAAATTAGAACCACCTTACTTCTCTAATAGAAAAATGAATATTAAGCAGTATGTGTTGAATTACTATAAACAAAATCCTGGAACCTTTCACATAGATTCACACCCTCTCACACACCATCACCCATGGACCCTCAGAATAACATACAGCCTCAAAAGCTTTCCTTCACTTGGTATGAACCCATACCCTTCCTCTGTGGTTGTCGTTTATTGTTTTCCAGTGCCATATGCCAACTGCGCTGTACCCTGCTGTTTGGCAGAAAGACTGTTTTCTTCAAATATGGAATAAACTCCAGATTTAGGTTATGGTAACTGAGGAATGTAAAATGAGACAGAGGTTTCCTTCACCCTTGTCTCACATAAAGTTGATCTACTAGATAGGAAAAACCATCCAAATGAGACACAAGGCACAATCTCGTCATTTCTCCTCTTTCCCTCTGCTTAAGAGTTTTACCCCTTCCAGAGCTCCTGCAACCAGATACACATCCCTGTGGTGGATCTCGCCTCTCAGCAACTAGTTTTATGCCTATATCAGTTGCAAATATATATAGATAATGTAAATCAGGAATACTTTTCCTCGACTTCATTTTTGAACGAAGAACCTCTCATATCCTGCTAACTAGGTATTAGTGGAGGTACATCAGAAACTCTATTTCAACTTCAGACAGACTGAGATATTTTTTATTCAGGCAAATAATGGAAGGTGTTCAGCAGTCTAACAGCTGTATTTTCCTCTTTAACAAACCTAAATCAGGTTGAAATCCACTGATATTTTCATCAATCTTCAAATTAGTGTAAAGCGGAGCAGGCTCTAAACCAGATCGATTGCAAGGCACAGCATAGACATCAAAAAGGTCTTTCAGATCCTTGCGGCTACGGACACTGCAAGAAGAGTAGAAAAGTTCAATCTTTGTTTTTCTATAATCATGGATGAATGAAATCAGTACAGAATAAAAAATATATTTTACCTAAAAGATTTGAAGAGCTCTACAAATTCCACAAAAGTCATGTTGCTATCAGATACCATGAAGTTCTGAAATCCCTTCATTCCTCCTTTAACACGGCCATGCCAGCTACTGCTGCTCCATGTGCTAAATCAGAAAGAGACTGCTGTAGTTAGGTTACATTTATTTTCTACTTATTGAAATACTATCCATTACTGCATTAACATTTCTGCTGTCAATGCATTTATTACCAGTATCTGGAAGAAGCAAAAAAGCAGTATAAGAGACATGACAGTTTGTACCCTCTTGTTTTATAGTAGCTAATCTTTTCCCTCAAGATAACTGCAGACTTTGCTAGAATTAATAATTTGCACTGATGCTATAAAAAACTATTCCATGTGAATCAGGGCCTGATGCAAATGAAAGAATGAAAGCATTCTCATTTTTATTTTAAAGAAAGCAATCTTTCGAGGTCCCTTCCTATCCCTAATGATTCCATGATTCTATTCTTGCAGTGCAGGCTGTTTGTGAGGTTTGTTGAAGATTTGTATGGGAAAAATAAAATTATGTAGAATTCCTTAAAGCTCTGCATTGTGAAAATAACAAGAAACTGGACATGCAAGAAAAGCAAGTATTATCTTTATGCATCCAGGCCTTCTTCTATCTGGGTGCATTAAATGTACAGATTTTAGGAAGTTCAACCCTTTCCCTTTCCTGCCACTCATACCTCATTGTTTCCCAGCCCATGGATTTCCTAGATACTTCTCAAGAGCAGTCAGGATTATCATTGGATACCTCAAAGCCAGATGAAGCTATAGTCTGGTTCTTTTTGATGTGGATAGTAGCTTCTAGAGGCCATCTCATTCTAGAAATGAGGTTCAAATTATTTCCTCCTGTCAGATTTGTTGGCTTAAGGAAGGAAAACAGACTGGAATTTCTTGAGAGTAAAGGCAGAAAATGATTCATAGATTCACAGAATGGTTCAGGTTGGAAGGGTCCTTAAAGATCACCTAGTTCCAACCCCTCTGCCATGAACAGGGACATCCCCCACTAGACCAGGTTGCTCAAGGCCCCACCCAACCTCTCCCTGAATACTTACAGGGAGGGAGGGGGCATCCACAACATCCCTGGGCAACCTGTTCCAGTGTCTCACCACCCTCATCGTGAGGCAATACCCAGAGTAACAACTTTACAATCTGTAATTTAATGAGATAATTCATTTTCTCAGCCTGTCCACCTGCCTGAGGCTAAGAGGGGATATGTAGTTGCCAGTCAATCTCTAGAATCTTATTGGTTTGTTGCACTACTTTAGCAATAAAATGTGGTCCTCGGTGTGAGGACATTGTTGCCAGGACCCCAAACCTTGATATTATTTCTTTTATGAGATATCTCACTACTTCCTGAGCTTTGTTAGTTCGGCAAGGAAAAGCTTGTGGCCAACCAGAGAACGTGTCTGTTAGTGATAACAAGTACCGGTACCCCCTTTTCTGGGCAGTTCAGAAAAATCAATTTGTCATTGCTGTCTGGACTAATGTGAGCTTATTCCCTGTCTTCGGATGATTTTCTAAACAAATTTCACACTGCTGGGTCACCTGTCTCACTGTAGTGTAGATATTCCTTGCCACTATGCATTCAGTTAGGTACTTACACAGTGCCACAGCTCCCCAGTGAGTTTTCCTATGCTCTGCCATAATGAGAGCCCACAATACCACACACAGTAGCATGATCATAGAAACAATGAGCTGACTGGTCCTAATTATTTGAGTTGATTTGAGCAGTGCAGCCAACTTTTTCTTAACTGCAATTGCTAATCTAGGTTATGCAACTGAATTAGGTTTTTGAAGGAGAACCAATACATTTCCAAAAGCCACAATCACAAATCTTTAGGCTACTACAGGATTTTACACTACTAAGTTTAGTTGGCCCTGACTTAAACAGTCCCTTGAGCAGCATGAATGAGGCCTCATTGAATTTAACACACTAATTTGCAATGATGGGCTGAGCAACTGAGCCCCTTGCTGGGCCTTGTCACCAATGAACAGTTACTGCAGGATGACAGCACCAGCATCCTGAAAAGGGAAGGATCTAAGCAGCTGGCAGAAGTATTAAGAATTGTCTAGTTTAAACCACAACTAACTTCTAAAGTATTTATTTTTAAATACTAGACTGAGTGGCCATGTGTCAGACATTATTGCTCTGTAATGTTCATATCAACAAATCTATTGAACTATGAGTTCTGCCATCAGGTTCAGTACAAACAGTTCCACCAGCTGTGATGGAAAAACAGAACCAGCTTGTTGTCCAGTGTTCCTAAAGCCATTTGCAGTCACCTGCTGCAAGCATAAATATGCTACAGAAGATTCCTCAGCTCACTCCTGGCCTGGGATGGGTTGTGCATTTGAAAACAAAATGTGATTTAAGAGTACTAGAAAATAACACATTGACAATGTTCAATTTGTTTGACATCATGATGGCAAGTACTGACATATGGCATACAGCTTTTGGGCTACAATAATTCCTAACATTTTTATCAAACAAGAAAAATACACTATGATGAGTAAAGTCTCTTGACTTCCAAAACCAGACTGGAACTGTACAGTACAGCAGCAGATAATAATGCTTCACATTTGACTGGATCTGGTCACTAAAGAGTATCTTCCATAGTCATTCCATGGTTAATAAATACAGACTCTTAAAAAAAAAGATAGAAACGCAAAAAAAACCCAGTATCAACACCAACCCAAACTGTAATTTATAGTGGATTATACCTACATGCAGCTAATCAGAGAGACAGAATCGCAGGATTATTGAGGCTGAAAAAGACCTCTGAGATCACCAGTGTATGGCCTAACAACACACCAGCTAGATTATGGCACTCTTTCCTTAAATACCTCCAGGGATAGGGACTCCTCAACCTCCCTGGAGATTCCAATGTCTGATCACCCTTTTCGAAAGGAAGGGCTTCCTAACATCCAACCTAAACCTCCCCTGGTGCAGCTTCAGGACGTGCCCTCTTGTCCTATCACTAGTTGCCTGGGGGAAGAGCCTGATCCCCACTTGACT
The DNA here is from genome assembly GCA_013397515.1 of Upupa epops. NCBI lineage: Eukaryota > Metazoa > Chordata > Aves > Bucerotiformes > Upupidae > Upupa > Upupa epops. The sequence goes on along the minus strand of VZRI01003765.1, from coordinate 400,375 downwards.
ATAACCTCTTTTCACTGGGGCAGTGGGCACACCTGAGTGCGGAGTTTACTCTCTTACCAAAAAAGCCTTCATTCTGATTACTCATACACAGTTATTAGTTTCACAGTGGTGTTATCACCCTTTTCCCCACCTCCTCTACATTACAGGTAGCATCAGATTTTCAAAGAACTTGGGAATTTTCTGGATGCACATCTGCTTTGAGAAAATTACAGAACACAGCTGCAGGCTGTGTTTAGAAATTAAATGGACATCTGGATTGCACAAGGATGTATTCTCAAAGTAAATGATTTGTAAGGAATTCAGAAATATCCAGGTTATGATTTATGCATGCAAAGCTAGTATTGTTTATTCTCTACTTATAAGAATTACTATTGTTTAAAATATACAACACAGACAGCCTTGTTTTAAACTGCTATCATTAAATTCAGATTTTTTTTCTACTTCAAGCATTCTCAGTTGGTGAAGACGATGATCTAATTTACTGATCAGGTAAAGTTCATACATATTGTATAATAAGAGAAAAAACTAACTAGAAATGTCTCTTGCTGTCCTCCTCCCAGCTCTTGCATTTGTAGCTAACAAACATTTATTATGAGCTCAGCTTTTTGTGCTGCAAAGACTTCTGCAGAACCTGATAGGACTCTCTACTCCCCACTCTCCTAAGCTTTGTGTTCTGTGAGGTGTCACGCATTCACCTGATGTGCACAACCAGCTTATGCCCAGCACTGCCCTCCAGCTTTGAAGCCTTGTCAGTGTTTGAGTCTAAATCCAGATGCTAACCTGAATAAATAAACTGCAGAATTAATAGCAAAAGTAGAGGAAAAAGAAAATATGTGTGTGCTCAGCTTGTGTGGTTTCCCAAACTTAGTTCGTATATCACTGCTGTTAAGGGCAGCAGCTTCCAGGAAGAACATCATTCTGCTTCCAGTTTACACATACCACAAGGTGTGGACCACTGCCCCAGTCTGCTCCTCCATCAGACGTATCTGTACTGCTAAAGGCACCCATCATGCCAGTTTTTCTAAGCAGGGCAAAAAGCAGTCTTCACTGTTCATCAATTGACTCGGGTCTGGTTTGATTCTCAATGGTGCTTACCTGTCTCTAAGCCATCATTGTCATTTTTTGTGTGTTCTGTCTGAAGTGGCTGAAATAATCTTTGGTACATATTAATGCCTGACAGACTACAATGTACTTAATGTAACACAAAGCAATAGGAAATGTCATGACTACAGGTAGATGGCCTGAAGGTACAATCCTACTGCAGGTGGTTTGAGACTGAGTAAGCTTTCCATCCATACTATCTCTATAGCAAATATTCTCAGAACTGCACCTAAAGTCCATCATCTGGGAGTTAACCATCTGGTTTACTCTACAAGAAATGCCGTGAAGGAATTAATACACATGCAAGGTGGAGGATCAGAGCAAAGCAGAGTGCCTACTATCTAATATCTTACATTTATCACAGTTGAGGCACTACAGATAATTCCCTTATTTAGCACATGCCAAGTGTCCAGACACGTGAAAACTGGCAGGTACAATCCAGACCTATCAAGGTTTGAAATAAAACTCCCTCCCATGCCCCAAGTCTCTTAATGGTTCTTGAAAGCTGAGTTCAAGGTAATGGATAAAACATGTAACTGTGTTCTGAGGAAGATTTCCTCTGGACGGATGAAACAGCCATACACCTGCGTACTCAGCAAATAAAAAAATAAAAAAAGGGTCAGCTGAAGTTGAAAAGTTTTCTACCAAGTGCTCCTGTGAATTTTCCAGACCACTCTGCCAGAGAAAACTTGTTATAACTTGGGGAGGCCTACAATGCTAAGCCGCACAGGGATCTGTTCAGAAACCCAGGACTGGAAGGATTTAAAGGAACATTAGCTATCCTTCCCCTGGGAATGAGTTTTTAAAGTGAGCTTTTTAATCTCATTTAGAGAACAACATTACTCTGGCATAAAAACAGTGGTATTTTCCAGAGGTAGTAAAGCAGTATGTCTTTCTTCAGTTTAATGTAAAAGAAATATGTTCAATCCTTAATAAAGAGAAATGCCTTATAGAGATTATTTCTGCTCTAGCATGTTCTTCCCATGGTTGGGAATGACAGTGAAGAACAAAATCTAAGGAACATAGCAGGACTCTCAGAAAGCATCATTAAAAGAAGCATGAATCACACATGACCACAGGTGGCTCTACTATTTACACCTACCACTTGAAGAGTAAAAAAAAACCCTAAGAAATAGACAATATAAACCATTACAGAAAACATTTTCCAAAAGTAAAGTTCTACCAGCAGCAGTAATCTCTTCCAGTGTTTCACCATTGCATTCTGTCTTGGGTTATGGAATATAAAATTTGTATTCTATTTTCATCTGTTGAAAGCAGTTGAGAAGCTACGTGGTTTTGTCTCTTGTAACTCCAGGGGGTTGGGGGAGTGAATGCCTTGTACTGGCTCAATTGTTAAAACCAGGTGGGGCAATGTTTCTTAACTAGCTTCTGCTGATCGACCATTAAGGCTCATATCATCCCATTGTGAGACGCTTNTAGCTACCACTGAACCTTCCAAGGAGGAGCAGGCCCCTTTTTCTGCAGCATCACTGTTTTGACAGAGCCACATCCATCGCTCCAGGAGGACTGCAGCCACATCACTGCTGAGCGAAAGCCGCGTCCACCGCTTCGGGAGAAGTTGCCTGGGGGAAGAGCCTAACAGGGTGTCAGGTTGACTCTGTCAGGGTCCCTAGGACCTTCTTTTGTCTGGTTGTTTGTGTGTACTATTGGTGTTTTTAGTGTTCTTAGTAAAGAATTGTTGTTCCTTTTCCCAAATCTTTTTGCCTGAAAGCCCTTAAATTGCAAAATTATAATATTCTGGAGGGAGGGGGTTGACAGTCTCCATTCCAAGGGAGACTCCAGCTTTCCCTAACCGATACCTGTCTTCCAAAACAGAGACACATTCCCAGACATCCTAAGATTCATCTACACCCCATCCTAAGATTCATCCACACCTTATCCACACCCCAATATTCACTCAGTTAAGAGGTACTGAAAGGCCTCTGTTGAGACTATCTTCCTTTTTGTCATAAAATACCATCTACATCTCTGACATATTAGCACCATCATATTAGTACTACACCTACTACCTTCACCACCATTACTATTTATAGAATTAATACAATAGTGCACTATGCCACTACGCTACCACAGCATAACCTAAGTGATACAGCACTGCCTAAGTGACAGTAAAAGGACAAAGATTCAAAGTTGTTCCTGAGAAAGTACTGCAACAATCATGTGGAACATCAGCAAAATTTAATAGTCCCATGGATATAAATGACTCATCCCGAGGAAGCTTAGAACTTCAGTTCACACATCTATAACATTTCTGGTGATTTTCATTATACAGAAGATGTCAATGTTTTGGAGAAGATCTGGAGAAGGAATTCAACTGCATATTTGTGTAGTTTTGGAACAGCATTCCAATCTGCTCTGTAACAGATGTGAACCGAAGCATGCTGTTCAGGACTTGCTACAGAGCCATCCTCAGATTCACTGTATTCCCTGTGTTGTTCTACAATGAATTTCAGATGCCTACCAAAAGGCTCATGACATGGCGTTGTTTTTGTTGGATTTAATCAGTTTGTAAAGATAAACCACATCTGATTATAATCAAGAAACAGTTACATTTTCTTCTTTTAAAATCAAAGCATTGATTATATTCTTACCTAGACTGACTCTTGCTTGAAGACATTACAGGAGAAGAGACTGGTCTTGCTGGTGTAGCTCCTAAACTAGGAGACCCAGATGCTGTCAGAGAGTGAGCTCTTCTTGATGGCAGGTTGTTAGATGGAGAAATACTACTAGTAATACTTTGATCTATGGAGATAACAGAAGTTTGCAGTTGAATAACAACATCTAGCCCAATACAAATACTTTTGTCCAAGAGACCTATATCATGATTCAGCAACAAATAGTAAAATGCTGAAAGGATTGATTGCAGATTTGTCCCAAGACAGTCAAAAAGATATGATCTGAACAGCACTTGCATACTCATTTCATCTGAATGGAAAGGAAGCGTTTCTGAGACTAAATGAAAGAACAAAGCAACTACAGAAAATAATGTAAAGTTTACAGCAAATTTGATTTTCCACTACAAAAGTCAGTTTATATCATACTATATTATTAGCAGCACAAAAACCCCACAACATTGCGCAAAAACCTGAGGGACTGAAGCAATTTATCTACCTGATTCTTCTTGTTCATCAATATCTTGAGGATCTGAACCACTTCTGTTACGATATTCCTTACAACTTTTTGCCTTCCGAGTTGCCATTTCATCATCAGTAGCCTCTCCACTTTCACCCTAGAAAAAATGAGCAACATAATACACCCTGAAAACTCTATTAATCACATTTCCCAACCTTTAACAAAACTACGATTTAAATCAGCTACTCCTTATGAAACAGCCTCCTATAAGGCAAATATCAGTAGAGAAGAGACAGAAAGTGAAGCATAGGACCATTAGGTGCTCCCGCAACTGGACATCACATAGAAGTTGGCAATGATTGTGTCTCTAGTGCAGCTGTTTCTACGCCACTGCTGGTGCACAGGAGGCCTAAAGAGGATGGATCTTGTAATCTGAGGATTGACCGTGCCCACTGAATGCAGATAACATAGCTGTTAGTCCCTGTATTTTTGCTATTGTTGAAAGTGGTTGAGTCCAGGAAAAGAGAGAAGAATGCCAGGTGAAGCTCAGTGTTTCTGTCACATAAGATAAAACTGGATGCTAACCTGAGGCGGAACAACTCTGTTGATGTTTTTGGAGCATGAAAACAAAAAGAGAGCTCAGAAACCAATGCCAGCGTCCAAACATCACTTTTCACAGTAATATATTATTACCAATATTTACTTTTATACTGAGGTAGTACCTAAAGGTCTTAAGATTCTGTTCCTTTCTGGTAGCCCCAGCACCCCTATCTCTTGAGAATACTTCAAGCACAAATAAGGAAGCCCCACCTATTGGAAAACAGTAAGTCTTAAAGCTGAAACTGCAGTACAAACAAATAACATAGTAGTCTACCCTCATGAGCACTTTCTTCTTTTTCTTGGCTGTATTTATTCCCAGAGTGTTGTTTCTCTGTACACCAGGTTTCTCGGTGCTCTTGGTTAGAGTTCCCGTGCTTGTGTTTCTTGCACTCCATCGTCTGCCTCCAAAGAGTTCAACAGCCTGAGCCAAAGTTGGGCCTTCAAACCTTCCATCCTCCTACAAAAATTCTCAGCATTATCAAACCAGGGAGAATAAGGACAGGGATGCTTTCTTATGCTTTAATACAGACATCTCTAAGGAATCAATGAAAGAGAAAACATCAAGAGAAGGCAATTTTTAATCACTGTATGAATACCAAAGAGCTATTTTGTTTGCTTTATCGATGGCTTTTTTGGCACTAACTCTCATCTGTATTACTATAAAGTACAGTCATTGCCTTTTCTTTAATAAAAGAATCCAAAACTCCAAACGTAAGAACCCCCTAATAAAAAATTATTTTCCTTCAGCGTATTGAAAACATGCAAGGTTTGACACAACATTATGTGGAGAATCAGATCTTACTGACTTAAGCAGTACTACAAGATTGGAGCCTTGGTGCTCATCTTTAATCTTAGCTTAGAAAATAATTGCATTACATTAAGTTGTTGACAACTTTGAACTTCTTTCACACAGACTCACAGGATGTTTTACCTGATAAAGGCTGACATACTGTTTCCGTAGCCACTGTAGTCTTTGATCAGGGAATCTCCTCATTTTTCTCACAGCTTTAGTCAATTCCAGAAACCCATCATACAGCATTCTGGCTGTATATTTTGGAGCAACAAAGTGCAGCAACTTATTTTCAGTAGTCTGAAGTCCATAAAGTAGTGTTATACCATTTTCTTCAAGGGACATATTACACAGTTTATTTTGAACACACACAGTGTGCATATCAATGCCCGAGTGTCCCATGTATACAGCCTTTGCTGAAAACAAGTCCAAAAAACCTTCCACCAGTCCAGTATTCCCAAGAAATTGGTATTTCCCAAGCTCAGTAGCATTACTCAGCACACTGAGTTTTGCCTTAGCATTTGCAGGGCAAACTGTTGTAGGTTTTGTCCAAGTCAAAGTACTATTGTCAGGCTGAAGTTGAAGAAAGCAACGTGCTGAGAGATGTGTCTCCTGGTCATAATGAATGACGGTTGCTCCTTGTTGCAAGAACTGGTGGACATCAGCCCTGATAGATAGCACATACCAGGGAATGAGCTCTATCCCGTGGCAGAAAGCTTTCTGTTGCTCTTCTGTTGAATTTGTGTCCCACTCCTTCAACTGCTCAAATATATCATTTTCAGAATCAGAAAGATCTCCAATTATAAACCTGTACGAGAACAAAGATGAGAGACTTACATTTAGAGATACATGTGCTGATTTATGCTATGACTGATGAATGGTTTTTCTGCTGTGGTCTAAATGAAGATATAATCAGCATATAATTTTCACTTACAGGAACATCTGTAGCTTTTCTAGAACTATAATTCATGTGATTGGAATTTTGAACTAATTAATAGATGCTGCTACAATGAATTATACATTCTGTAGCAATGCAGTTATAGTCTTTGGACTTCCCAAACATTACATGAACAATGAAAATGTCTTTTCAGATCTTAAAGCCAAGTGATTCCAGTTTCTATCACAGCATCAGACTGCTTCAGTTGAACTATCAAGTACTGTATGTGGAAACTGTCACCAGGACATAGTGTACTGAAGAAAGGACTTCTAACCCTGTTCTGTTGTTGACTTAATGTGCTGACCTTTCACATTATATAATTATCTGATTAACACTTGCAAGACAGTCATTAAAGTACATGCTTTTGCTATCGGAATGCATCAAGCACTTTATCAGATATTCCCCATTAGAAAATTTAATTATACTCAAGCAAAATATTAACAAGAACCTTGCATGCAGCAAACAAAATTTTAACAATATTTTAGCATAATTAGTACGAGCAGATAGCGAGTAACAATACTGAACTAACACAGGGGCTAGTTCAAATAAATTTCTTCCCTGCAGAGGCTTTTATAAGATATACGAATGCACAAATGGTCAATATTTGATAATGCTTTAATGTCCATAACTATGAGCAAACTGTTCTGTGTACAACAAAGCTAATGAAGCATATTTTCCTAAGGATATTTGGCTAATAAATCCCAAAGCAGATTCTTCAAGGCATCCTGTCTGAATACCCTCAGTGCTTCCCCTTAGTATTGCCACAGTACTCAGCTCCTGGACATGTTCTTCCAAGCTGAGTAAAATATGATTTGTAATGGAATGATTAAGTCCCAAGTCACATTTACTGTCTCCCTAAGTTAGACAGCACAGGTAACCATTAGCTATTCCTCTTCTCTACTAAGGGCTTTAATTTTTCCCTTATTCTCTACATCAATTTTAATTATTCCTTTATACATTTAATAATCCTTGAGATATTTACTTCTTTTCCAAATTTAGCCAAAAATGGCCTACAGACTGAGGTACAGACTTGCTTGTGGTGAGGGGACAAAAGCAGAACAAGTGTATCAACCTTAACTATAGCTCTAATTTCTTAGGAAGTCTTCCTAAAAATAAAGGTCATGCATTATAACTGAGCTGGTAAAAACTTTCTTTCCAGAGTCTTACCAGATTCATACACATTAAAATATTTGCCTGTATTATACAAGATTCAGATTTTCAAGTTAAACAAACAACTGCTGCAGCTCTTTCTCCCCTATGCCTTCAAAACAATCTCTAGCCAGTCTCCGCATAAATGCTGGAAAATGTATTCAGAGACTAGATGTGTATGTCTGGAAGAGTCTAGTACAGTGGGGACAGACACAGAAGAGCTTTGGTTATGCCTTATTTCCTGTTTTATAGCCGTGGTGTGCTGCAGATGAAATGAATCAGAAGCAGGTAAGCAAAGCACACACACATAGTCATACACAGAAACATGGGCTGTCAAAAGTGACACAGCTACTGATTATTGAGAACACACTTACAGAACTTGGTTTGAAGCAGCAGCTTTCTTTACAAGCGTTGTACTGAGATGCAAGGGATTGAAAAGGATAGAGGAAACATTAAAATACATAGTGTTTTTAGAGGGGAAAATTACATGGGATATGAAAAGGAAAAAACCTGAGGTCTTCCTCTATTGTTTTAAATAATTATTTACTGTCATCAGAAGAGCTTAAAAGTGAAGGCAAGATCAGCCTAATAAAGTGATGCAACAAAGTCTATAGTAACTTAATAGGTCGTATGATTAACAATTCTGTAAAAATTGTATTTCAAACTCAATTTTCTTCTTTTTTCCCACCTACTTTTGCTTACTGGAGAACTGTCGAGACAGAGTTCTAATAAAAATTAAAGTTGTATATTTATCTGGCATGTAAAGAAATTCAGAGTGATTACAGGTCACTGATTACAGAGTGGCTGAGTTTATTTACTAACACAGCTGGGAAAGTACCCGCTACCCACTGATTGTATTAGATGACCTTCATTTTCTTTAAATCAAATAAACATACCATCTTTGGTGGGTTGATGTTCTACTCTATTAATGCAAATCAGATGAAGGCAAACTAATTGAAATGATTCCTTGTCATTTTAAAGCAATGAGAAGTTATACAGCCTATTTCTCTGCCTTTATGACCACAACACTCAATTATCAGGTAACAGATAATTATTATGTAATGTGGATTTTACAATATTGTATGCAAATGTGACTTAGATGTCATAAGAAATTCATCCCGGTTTCTTCCTTAGGATTCTTCAGTTGTTCACAGCATTAAAAATAATTCATGCATTGCAGCCTCTATACAACAGTGACCGTGGACTCTGGTCCTTCTGCCTCATGCAGTTTGCTTCTGTGCCTCATGCAGCGCTCTGACTACCCAGAAAAAAGATGTCAGGTGCATAAGAAATTTCCAGTATATGGGGTACTTGAGCTAAATTAACATTCTCAGAACTATTTTTCTACAAGCCATCACACTGTTCAAATTAGTACTTATTGCAGCAGGTCTCCAGGTACTAACTGTGTAGTTAGCAACCTGAATCAAGGAACATAAATTACCTATGTGCAGTTTTGTTCATTCAAATTTTAAACTTCCATTTCAATGTCTTTTTTTTTCTTTAATATAATTCATACTTTAATTACAGTGGAGACTTATAGAATATATTTCCTGGAACTTAGAGCAACCTGAACTAATAGAAGGTGTCCCTGCCCTTGGCAGGAGCGTTGGAACTTTGTGATCTTTAAGGTCATTTCCTGCCCAAGCTATTCTATGATTCTATGATATTTAAACATAAAGCAAAGTAGCCAGTGGACAAAAAACTGATTTAATAAACAGATAACAAAGAAACTTAATTTTTAATACTGTTCTTAAATTCTTTGTTCATCCAAGTGAAATGTTGATTTCCCTATCTTTTCTGTTTGAACTGCAATCTGTGAACCGATTTTAAAGCATACCAATTTATAAAACTAATTCCTGGAAGTATTTGAACCAAAGTAAGTCAAGAGACAACACAAAAGTACAGGGAAGTGATCCAGTCTTTCCTGGTTTAATCTACTGCTCCACTTCCCAGAAGCAACTAAGCCAGACGTAAATAATTCTATTAGAAACCATTCTTTCAGGAAATAATTATTATCTGTTTGAAATGAAATTTAGAATTGCATGTTAATGAAATAAATGCATTTAAACAGGAAGATGGTAGTTCCTTCTCAGGCAGTTACTTATTAGATTTTATGTATGAGTAGCTGAAGTATGTTGCATACTTTTGAACATACGGATATATCTGATAAACATTGTCAATAAAATAATTCAAGCATGCTCTTATATGGAAGACCCTGTATAATTTTGCAGTGCTTCACTTGTGAACAGCACAGTTCTGTTACCTCATTTGAAGTTACCCTAACTCAGTTACTTAGCTGAAAGCTGACCCACACATGTCTACATGGGCTACAGCTACAAAGAAACATTCTAGAAGATGAAGTGATGTCTTAAACTTTGCATTTACCGTGTTTCCTGCTGATACAGTACATAACATATATAAAAAACAGCAGGACCACAGCAATCTGAAAATTCAAAATGCATACTGACTTACGGAAGTTTTCTGAACATAATTTAAAAGCCTCAGATGAACATGTCCTTAAAAGAACAGGTCTTTTTAAGGGGGTGGAATGCCGCCTGGACATATGATATTCTGAGCCCTGATAAAAGATACGCTCTGTGCTAATCCTGTCATCACAGATCAAAATTGTAATCATAACTGTGGATTTTTAAAGCTCTATGTGTAAGGCAAAAAGGATTTACCCTTATTGTGAGATTAAGTATTATATCAGGAGGGAAAATATAACTATACAGACAGTTTACCAGCAGTTGAGTATGAGACACTTAGGATAACTGCTGGGGAGAAAAGTTCTAAGTTGGAAGAGGATAAATACAATGGAAGATGTCAAAGTTGCCATTATTGCTAAAAGTGAGATTTGGTTAAAGGAAAATGAAGTTTAAAAGCATAAAATATGCAGGTGATGACAGAAAAGAAAACTGAAACTTACTGGTACCGGTTTTTGTCCTTCAGAGAGTTTTTTCTTGAATCACTCCCTTCACTAAAATTATCTTCACCCTCTTCAGATTCCAAACTGCGAGTGCAGCTACGAATAGTTTGAAATATATTGTTTGCTGTTGATTCTTTTTCAGGATTATTTAAACCGTCTTGGCCTACTCTTTGCAAGAAATTATCCTGTCCGCTGTAATCTGAAACAAACTAGAGACATCTAAAAGATTAGTATAGCAATAGATTATTGTGTCATCTGCTTCTCACTGGAGAAATTTTAAACATTAGTAGGAATATTTAGCATACATTTTCTATTAGTTTCCAGATGGATTTTTCTACCCACTTCCAGGCCAAATCACTACAGAAATAAGTAACATTAATCACCAAAACCTTTTTTAAAGCCACAGTCTTAATCATTTCCTCTAACAAACATTTTTCATTTAAAAACAAATTGATAAAACTCAACGGAGTTGCTACTTTTCATACAGAAGCAGTTCAATCTACTGAATTTCTGATTTCCCTTTTTAAGGAACTGCAAAACTTCCAATTCCCAGTTAGTCAAGTGGAAGGTCAGAGCATTTCACAAAAAATAGCTACATCTTTAAGGATTTATATCTTTTCTTTACCCAAAGTATAAATCTGCTTCTTTGGTACTGATCTGAATTACTCTAATACTGAGTTTGGTATTAACAATCAAATCTAAATTGCTACCTAACTATGGGAGTAAAACTAAGGTCCACCTGACTGAACAGGTTAAAAAATCTTAATTAGATGGTGCCTTTCTATAAAATAACAAATAATACAGGACATCTACATAGTTATGAACACCACCGCTTACAATATCAGCCTCATTTACCTCTAATGTTTCATCCTGGGAGTTATATCGTGGGCAGAGTCTGATGAGGCTTGATGCTCCATCCAAAACTTCACAAAGCTCTTTTAGAAATACACCACAGAAAGGAACGACTTTACAGCCTGGAATATTGAGTGCCCGGTTGACTACCTTCCTGTATTCAGATGATGACTCGTGTTGTGCCATAGCGTCTTTCAGGCTTCGCATAGTTTCGATATCTGACTGGTCCATAAATTGCCACATTTTTAAAACTTTTCTTGACCTATCACAAAAAAACAACCAGCACCGATCAATAAAACTGAAACCCATTCACATTCATGATCAACACCCACAGCACATACGTAATTGAGAAAATTATCATTACTGAGAAATCAAAACAAGATCAGTATTTTAATGAGCATTCGGGTAGTGAACCATGTTCTCTCCTTTAAACTATTAAAGAACAAAACTAAAAAGGAGACACAAATAATCTGAACTATTGAAGTAAAATCTGATGTTTTAATAAAAGTCCAGTCATGTAAAACAGACAAGCAGGATTTCTAACATTTTCATTGCACTTTCTTTTTTCCCACTTCACTCACAAAATAAATGACTTCTTTTCACAGAAATAAATAAGTCAGGACCAAGTTTCAGCTCTGAAGCACCAATGCAGTGCTGTAGATTAAAAACATCTTTGATTCCAAACAGAAATCGCTCCTAGTGCTTAGTGAGGACTGAAAGCGTTGCTCGGAGTTCTTACACTTTCTGAGCTGTACATCTAAGCAATGACACAACCTTTCTGCCTATCACTGGCCACAAACATACCAAAAGACTTGTAGAAACAGTAAAATGTCCTCAATCTTTCTGTGTGTCCCTGTCCTGATAACAGCTCATCAGCACCAGATTTTCTCTCCCTCTCTTTTCCTTGTGCTGTAATTTAGACATAAATCAAGCCCTCAATTGGCTTTGTATTTTCTCTTACAATTTACCTGGCTTCAAGACTGTGAACGTCTTCTGCTCACACTCTCTGTGCCTAGAGTGTTTCAAATGTGTTTTATACACCAAACATGTAAACAAATACCTCAGTGAGAAACCTTACTAAACCAGAAGGAGCGACAATACAAACAGCTTAAAGCTTTGTTACGCAAGCACAATAATCAAGAAGGATCACAGCTAAAAGGTGGGAAATCTGATCTTAACTCTTCCCTGTTCGATGCTGTCTGAACTGTCCCTACCTGTAACAAGTCCTGTAGCAAATCCAGGAACAAACTGTCTTTAACCTCACACTAGGTCTCTCCTGGAGACACTGCAGGCCTAGGGATGTAAGATCATGACAGTATGAGACCCCAGCATCAGTCAGTGTAAATAACTAGGAGGGGTTAAAAAAAGAGCTCTACCTGTTTGTTTTTGTGGGGAGTTTGTTCTACTTAATGTTGACACTTGTAGTACTCTACCACAATTACCTTGTGTTTGCATTCTGCAAACTCCATCCCCAAGTTATATTAGTTTTAGTTGATTAAAAAAACCACCACACACATCTTTTCACATTTAAAACATTTTTAAAAATATTTTTGCTAGCATAAAATACTTAGCATCTACTTGGAAGCCCAACGGTGTCTCCAGAGCATTAAAAAACCACAACTCAACAAATAAAATTTTAGCATGCTTCATTTTTCCAGAAAGGTTTACTAGAAAGCTACAGGATGAGATTATTTTATTTAGCCATGGAATTCTGTTTAGTCCATTGTTCTCCAGAGACATCTGCTTAACTGAAGCTGCAGTGTGATTTATCACTGAAAAGCCATTTAAAAAAAAGAATTGCCAGTACCTTAGCCCTGCCAGAAATTCCATTACAGCGTTGTAGTTGCCCATATTCCAGCAGCATTTTGCCACATGTACTAAATATGAGAAGACTTCTCGTTTCTCCTCCATAGAACCTGCAGTGAGGATCAGCCAAGTAACCCACGAGCTCACCTTGTAAAATAAAACAGACAGTACAGTTAGCCACAGTGACATCACTTGAACTATTCATGCATACATGATGGGTGTTGCCTACAGCCATACACCCTGAAAAAAATGCCCACTCTTGTGAAGTTAAAAATGGCCCCAGTTAGTACTTGCAATGGGAGACCACCTGGGAACACTGGGTGCTTATAGGCTTATTCTGCTCTGGAGGGGGGTTGGACTTAGATGATCTTTTGAGGTCCTTTCCAATCCATAATTTTCTGTGATTCTGGTGGTGTGTGTGTTTGTTTCCTTCCATTAGGAGAGTATCACTCAAAATTATATACTCACGGCCAAATCACAAATGCATTGCAAACTACCCTCACACACAATTAAATCGTAGAATCATAGAATCATTAGCGATCAGAAGGGTCGTCGAAAGATCATCTAGTCCAATCCCCCTGCCACAGCAGGACCACCTAGACCAAGTCGCACTATTCTACAAATACTTGTATTAAACAAAACCGCTGTATCTCAATTTAACATATTTTGAGTATGCGTGCAGGCCATGGAAGAAAATGGACATTTCTAAGAAAATGGGCTGATTTCTAAAGGTGCAGAATAAATCCTCATTAGCACAGCTCACAGATCTCAGCCTCACACTGAATAATTCACAGATTCATAGAATGGTTCAGGCAGAAAGGGACTTTAAGGATCATCCAGTTCCAACCCCCCTGCCATGAGCAAGGACACCCCCTGCTAGACCAGGTTGCTCAAGGCTCCATCCAGTCTGGCCTTGAAAACTTCTTCCAGGGAGGGGACAGCCACAGTGTCTCTGGGCAACCTGTTCCAGGGTCTCACCACCCTCATTGTGAAAAATTTCCTCCTGACTTGCAGTCTAAACCTGCCTTCTTCCAACTTGAAACCATTCCCCTTGATCCTACAACTCCAAGTCCTTGTAAACAGCCCCTCCCCAGCTTTCCTGTAGCCCCCTTCAGGTACTGGAAGGCGGCTCTAAGATCTCCCTGGAGTATCCTCCAGGCTGAACAGCCCCAACTCTCAGCCTGTCCCCATAGGAGAGGTGCTCAGCCCTCCAATCCTTATTCTTACAACAGGAACGGTGAAAGCTGAGACAACAGAATTTGCATCTTTGCTTTATTTCACAAAACTGTTGGTTGTATTTAATGTACAAATCTAGGAATTCCTATAATTAAAATTATTCACAACATTTGACTGCAAGATCACAAAGTACACAACCCCCTTCCTTCCCCCTTCTTAAGTGTGTCCATACTATAATTTTCTGTTTTCTGATTAACTAATGTCTAGATCAGAAATTAATTTAGTATATGATACTGTTTGCATTTAAACAAATTAAAACTAAACCTTCCCAATGTCAGTGTACAGATTTTCTCTGCAGTTTCAGCAACATTCATACCAAACAGCTGCATGTAACATGGAAGCATAGTCTAAAACAACTGTTCCTTTTCACAATACGATTCCCTGGAGACATGATTTTTGTCATTGTGTAAACATTTAGGAAGCACTAAACATGATTTGTTTACTGACACTGAGTTCCATTCTTTGGTCTTAAAGGATTCAAGCATTTACAAACAATATCAGCGTGAGGACAGATTTATAAAGATCAGAAAACGTTAGTTCACTCGCCAGGGAGCACAGACTTCTATTTAAAATAACAAATGTGTGAAATAAAATGTAAATGTGTTAGTACTAGAAGGGGAAAAAAAACCACAAGAAATCTGTAGGGGCTCCATTTATGGCAAATCCATACAGACACAATGTGCACTAGTGAGACTGCATCTGGAGTATTGTGTCCAGTTCTGGATTCCTCAGTTCCAGAAACACACACAGCTGCTGGAGGGTGTCCAGCATAGAGCAACAAAGATGATGAAGGAAGTAGAATAGCTGTGGGAGCTGGGTCTCTTTAGCTTGGAGAAGAGGAGGCTGAGGGGTGACCTCATTAATGTCTACAAATATGTGAGGGGTGGGTGTCATGAGGATGGAGCCAGGCTCTTCTCAAGATCATCTGGCAATAGGACAAGGGGCAGTGGGTGCAATATAAATATCAGAGGTGCCATATAAATATCAGAAGGAACTTCTTCACAGTGAGGGTAAGGGAGCATTGGAACAGGCTGCCTGGGGGGGGTTGTGGAGTCTCCTCTCTGGAGACGTTCAAGACTCGCCTGGATGTGTTCCTGTGCAACTTGGTCTAGGTGATCCTGCTGTGGCAGGGGGATTGGACTGGATGATCTTTCGAGCTCCCTTCCGATCCCTAATGATTCTATGATTCTATGATTCTGAGTCTCTCACTCCTGAGGGGGACCACTCAACAACTATTGAATGTTTCTGATGCCCAAATCAATCCAGAACAATAGATGAGAAATGTACCCATGAGAAGCCAGAGCTCCGATACACACACACAGTCACATTTTAAAGACTGAATTCCTGAAGAAATTATGTTCTAAAGCCCTTCGGTCTTTCATGAGTTGAGGACACACATGGGGATGGGCATGTTCTAATGGGATGTCAGGATTAAGGGACAACAGACCCAGGAATAAACAGTGTTCTATGCCTCATCAAGTGGAAGATACTTCAGTCTAGTGACTGAAGGAAAATCGGCTAGCTTCAGTAATTACTACATGTTTCTATAACTGAGATGTAAGAATAGATAAGATTAGAGGCAGACAGCAGGTAGAGTTTTCAACAAAGGTCGAACAAGTACCAGAGGCCAATGTCAGACACATCTGCATGCTCAAGAAGCTTTTCCAAACACAGCACAAATGCACTGCTGCTGTAGCAGCCACAACAAATAAATAAAACAGATGGGTAGAGAGAAATCATGGTCTATCTAATCACTGCATCAGCTCTGAATAAGGATTTGATTTTAACTGAATTTTTACTTGCTCCATTGTTTTTGCCTAAAATATGAAAAGAGAATCAAGAAAGAAGAGCAAACTTGAAGAGCATGAAGAGGTGGAAAATTAAGTTTAAGAACTGCACAGCAAAGGGCCAAATGAGGGCCAAATCAGAATAAAAGGTAGGCAAATACATGCATTTACAAAAATCAGAAATCGTGAATCAAAACACTTAAATCTGTGAGTCAAGGTTGGAATAGATTTGTTTGTGTATGTTGGAAGGAAATTACATATTGTTTTTGGATATTACTCCCATTTCCCAGAAACGGCTCTCAGCAAATGCTAAACATGCAATCTCTCAAAAAAAAAAAAAAGTAAAAATGTGTTTGGTAAGAAATACCAAGTGTGGTAATGACAGTTTGATTAATTTGTGTTTAAACATTTTAAATAGTAATAGAATTTTAAGCAGATTTGTTTTAATCTAAGGTAGCAGAGATGTAACGGTCAGGAAAAAACAGTATCAAACCTGGTAAGAAATGTCTAAAAAGGCAAGTGAATTTAGACTCCCCACTAAGAAGCACCCTTGAAAGCAGGACCACCACTTGCTGAAATTTTATTTAGGAGAGAGTTTAAGGTTGCTATAAACACTTAGGATGAAGCCTTACAAACACTTTGTAGAGGCACCCAAAAAGGATACAGTTCAGCATGAACAAGTTTTTGCAGCCTGGAGATGGCGTACGTATATGCAAGTGCAAAAGGCAGTAGTCTACCATGGAGTTTACACCCACTGTGGCAGGGCAAGAACAAATTACAGAAAGAGTAGAAAGCATTTAAAAAACTCTTTTATGAAACAAGAAGGAAAATGTCTGAATCTTTGAATTTTAAAACAAAGTGGAATAAGGCAGATGTAATTAATTGGGGAGACTGAGGGGTCAGAACAACATGTAAAGATACAACCCACTCTTTAAAAATTACAAACATGCCTGCTGTAGAAATATTGGTATTAAATTTTTCCTTGAAATCAGGAAAAGCGTGAGGAGCAAGCTGGGATACTGGAGTCAACCGCAGAGACCAGAAAATTTAATTCATATTGTTTCACATGTTGATGAACTTAGCAATGAAAAAGAAATGTTCCTCTACATATGCTACAGATTGCTTCAGTTTATGGTGCTTTTATGACATATCTAGCTGTAGCCAGGGGTATAAACTGATCTTTCTGGTGGTTCTGAGTAGCATCAGGTCTCCATAAAGATTCCTAGAAATTATCCAGAGACAATTGGTTCATTAATCTGTATCTCACAGATCCCAAAAAGGAGGATTATGGACTTCTTAAAAAACACAGTAGCCCAGTATCCCAAAACTGATTCCTTGGAAGGCTTCATCAGCTTGAGACTAGGAACAGTGATAATTGAAATACCGGAGAAAAGCAAGCAGAGGAAAGGAACTGTGGACAACAGTAATCTCCTGTCATTCAGTGAGATTTTTGCTGAGTGTTGTGCTTCTGCAACAGCTTTTCCAATCCTAGTTTTTCTAGTGAGGACAGCTTTTCCAGAGCAAGAAAATTCAGTCAGATTATGGAACTTTGAGGGGGCATTTCCCCAGAATGAAAAGTGGTCCTGGAGGCCAGGTAGGTAACAAATACAGAATTAAGCAGCAAAGCTATGTCTTGAACTGTTGAAGGGCCCTGCATAGGGACTTGGACAGACTGGAGAGATGGGCAGACTCTAATAGGATGAGTTTTAACAAGTCTAAGTGTTGGGGTCTGCATTTTGGTTATAACAACCCCAGGCAGAACTTTAGGCTGGGAATGGAGTTCTTAGAGAGTACTCAGGTAGAAAGAGTCTTGGGGGTACTTAGCATGAGTCAGCAATATGCCAAGGCAGCCAAGAGGGCTAATGACATCCTGGCCTGTATCAGGAATGGTGTGGCCAACAGGGAGAGGGAGGTTATTCTCCCCCCTGTATTCAGCACTGGTTAGACCACACCTGGAGTATTGTGTTCAATTCTGGGCCCCTCAGTTTAGGAAGGATGTCGAGGTGTGTGAATGAGTCCAGAGAAGAGCAACTGGAATGGTAAAGGGCCTGGAAGGTAAGCCCTACGAGAGAGGCTGATGGAGCTGGGTCTGTTTAGCCTGGAAAAGAGGAGGCTCAGTGGTGACCTTATCACTGTCTATAACTACCTAAAAGGTGGTTATGGTCAGGCAGGGGTCAGTCTTTTCTCCCTGGACACTGGAGACAGGACAAGGGGTCACAGTCTTAAGCTCCATCGGGGGAGGTTTAGACTTGACATTAGGAAAAGGTTTTTCACTGAAAGAGTGATCAGATTTTGGAACGGGCTGCCCACAATGGTGGTCAAGTCGCCGTCTCTGGAGGTGTTCAAGGTTAGGTTGGATGAAGTGCTGAGTGACATGATTCAGATCTTAGGTTTACTTGGTTGGTTTTAGGTTGGACTGGATGATCTTTAAGGTCTTTTCCAGACTCATCATTACTGTGAATATTGTAATTACTACCAGTTACCCACTTAAAATGCCATGGGGGATTTTTTTCTTACAGAAGTTTTGAAGGTGGCAGATCAGGTTGAATCAATATGTTTTAAAGGAGCAGAAGGTGACTGAGGTAAATTTTCAGCACTGAACTGCCTGAAAATTTGATTCTGCCCAGACAGATTGAACTAATGAGACTATTGAAAAATATGCAACACTGCGTATCTTCTAGGGCAGACCTCCACTGGAATCACTGACATTCTTGATGACTGAATAACCACTTGATTGCCAAAATACCTGATAATGCATAGACTACATTTTTCCTGCCTGGGATGCATAAACTTGCAAGAAATAACAAACTTTTCAAGTTCCTTATTCAAACAAAAATTCTGAGGAGGTCTTCCTCAGATCCTGTGTGTGCACATCTGAGCCGGAGGCACGTCACAGAAACAAAAATCAGAGAACGGCTCTGCAGGCATGCTTATTTCTTAGTGGCTATGGAAGTCACCTGCAAGTTGAATTCAAACAGTGTTTTACACTTTGGCAAGCAAATAGCACAGACAATCCAAAAGGACTGACACAGTTTCTCTGTCACTAAACTGAGGTGTGACATCTACCTCCAAAAAGGGTTTTCTAGCAGGGGAAGAGAGCAAAATGGAGCTTCATCCTGGTGGGCTCTGATTTCTGGGCACTTCAGGCAGATGAATAAAGAACAGCACCTTCTCTTCCAGCAGTTAGCTCTGCAAGCCAATCAAGAGCAATCTCCCCAGCTGCATCACACATGAGGAGCACCTAACCTAAGGATGAAGTAGCCAAGCTGCCTCAATCCCAAGCAGCCACTTCCTAAGTGTAAGAGCAGCACAGCTCATGCGATGCCTGAAGAGCTGGCTCAGGAAGCACAGACAGTACATCCCAGCCAAAAGAACACATAGTAGAGGGCTTTGCCAAGAAGATGAACATACACTGCAAGTATTCCTTAAAATGAGCAGTAGCAATTTTTGGACCAAGTTTTTGTGTTAGATAGGACTGTAACATCAGATCACAATCTATGCATCGTTATTTATATCATTACATATCATTATCCTATTATTGTTATTATGATATATTAATCATTATTCCCTTAGTTTACTTTTTTCACACTTGACTTACATAGTTCTGTTTACATAACTCATTTTCAACCCCCTTCAGAATAGAAATCATCACAGCAAACCTATAATTAGATT
This sequence comes from Upupa epops, assembly GCA_013397515.1. NCBI lineage: Eukaryota > Metazoa > Chordata > Aves > Bucerotiformes > Upupidae > Upupa > Upupa epops. The sequence continues at coordinate 380,426 of VZRI01003765.1, read as the reverse complement.
TCCGCTGCACTGCTGATGAGTCTGAAAAGTATGAGAAAATGCATCCTGGCTTCATTACTATAATCCACATGATTGCAAAACACAAGAAAAGGAATAAATTAAACAATGACACACTTAAAGAAGTTGATGATAACATCCATCTTTTCATTCAGATGGATACAAAGGACTGTCCTTCAGATTACTGCATACTAAGTAGTAAGCAAGCAAGATCAAAGCAAACAGAAACTCAGTTAAGATTTAAATGGTACCCGAAATGGTTTAAATAGTTCTTTTATGGTACCCTAATACAGAGAAGCATTGAGAACATTGTGCAGGTAACCTCATTTGGAAATTTTCAGAGGTATAAGAAGCCTCCTTCAAATCTCAGTCTGAGCACATAGAAGTAGCAGCACAGTAGTACAAAAAGATCTGTACAGTTTTAGGATCTTTAAAATTCTCTTCATATTACCACTTACTATTTTAACTGCATTAAAATTTATTCTTTTCATTCGTTTTTTTTTCCCAAGTGCTTTCAGGCTTATCTCACTCTGATGTTTGCAAATACATTCACAGTTTATACTGCTAATGCAATTGGGAAAGGCATATGATAATACAGCATTAATCTTCAAATGTACTGAATAGTTCTAAGTCAGTGACGTATCTCCCATGCAGTGTTTCAGATTGCTTGGAATTTTTCACGATCGCAGCAATGACATTCATTTAGGATAGACAAACCTTCTTGTTTCAGGACATCACTTTCCCAGAAGGCTCCAGAGATTTCTGTTTTGACTTTCAGATTTTCCTTTTCATTTTTTTTTTAAAAAGGCAATTGGACACAATAATTCCTGTAACTCAACTCAATAGTAGGAAGTAGATTTTTTTTAAGCTTGTTATATTTTATTAACAGAAATTAAACACACTCACTCTAACATTTCAATATAGGAATTCTATATGAATCATTCAAAAACAATGAGCCAATGTTTTTTGTTACCAAATCACTGACCTACCACTGATGTTAAAGTCATGTCTATTTTTGGGCAAAAATCTCCAAATTTGTCAGAGGTGAGGTAAAGCTCATTACTGATACTCAGTTCTTTTCATTAATAAAACCTAAAGGACACAGAAGAGACACACGTGATGGAATTTCATCCTAAAGGCATGGCACATGACCTTAAAAGTCTTTGCAACTGTAAACTATTTACCATTTACTATGGCAATCCTGCTCCATATAGTATACAGGATGGAGCAGTACTTAATGCATGTTGAATTATTCACTGTACCCCTAAGTTTGCCTTAGATTTACTTTATTCCTCTTGTTCTTTTAGCCTTCTAATACTCAAGATTATACACATATATAATTATTTACTATCCTTTAAAGGCTGATAATGTATTCTGTGATTTTTTTAAATGGTACTGAATTTATTACCTTTTATTAGAATGTAAATGCATAGTTGGCATTAAGAGAACAAATTATTATGAATGTCCATGGGCAAAGGCCTGTGTTTTGTTACTTGTACTGCTTTACACTCATTTCCTCAGTTGATCACTCAAAAAGCTTTTACAGCAATTCCCCAGCTACATAATTCAGTGGGTGATGCTACATGGAAGAAGCGATCTTTTCTATTTTTATATTACATTTTTTAGAAACTTCATAACATTTGAGAGGTGCAGCCTTCAGAGGTGAAATTCGCAACCACAGCTGTCTACCTGAAGCTTAACTACATTGCTAGGAAGTAAAACAAAATCTTTTGGCTTACCATAAAGTAAGATTGCAGTACATACCTTCCTAACATAAAAATAGCCTTGGATATCTTTCTGTAATAAATTGTAGCAGGTTTAACTACTGTCAACACAGGAGCAAGAAAGTGAGCAGCATTAAGTACTGTCGGAATAAAATGTGTGTGAGATGTCTCTGTATTCAGAACAAGACATTTGTTCTTCAGATATCCAAAGGATAAGCATGACACTCTGTAATCCACATAGCCAAGCCACTCAATTTCTGTGATTTTTTTTTGACAAAGTAAAAAATTATAATTAAACCGTGAAGAATTTGAATAATCCATTTAAAAACATAACCCACAGCTATCGCAAAGTATTTATGGCAAGAGGGGAGAATGTACATTACCTTCTTTAAAAGCACAATGCTTAGCATATCAGCATGCTCTGATTTCTCTCTCAGATAAAAAATATCTTTTAAAAATCCACCTTTCAAAACATTGTGAAGTATTCCTAGAACATCTGAGTGTTGTCGATGGTTATTATTCCAATCACACTATAAGCAGCAGATTCATAGTTACGAGTCTTTTCAAAACACCAGCAACATGCAGCTTCATTGCTAGTGGCTTGCTACAGTTAGATCTTTCTCACTACTAACCACGTACAAACAAGTCAGTGCATAGTGATGAATCTAAGGATCACATTATATAGTACAGAATTTCTCTATTTTACATGGGTTTCAATATGAAAATTTTGGGGCTATTGGTATGACATGCAACATAGTTTTCTGATGAATTTTTAAAACCCAAGTATTTTAAATCTTATTAATAGATGGCTGCCTTTGCACGCTAGAGTGAAATTATATAACCTTACAAAGAACATTTACCATTTTAAAGCCGATTAAACACTATTCCAAACAAGGACTGGAAACAGTTTGATATTTGTACAAACACAATCTTCTAAAAAGTATTATGCAAACTCATTTTGGCATTGCAAAAAAATGCTGAACTAAGAGACAGAGCACAATATTTATTTACATTCCATTATTTCAGTAAAATGATATGTCTCTGTTTTGCTAGTGTTGGTTTAAGTAAGTGTTTTGAATGAACAATGAAGAAAACTTACAAATTTAAATGATTAAAAATAAAACTAATATAAATTAATGTCTTAAATAGACATATTTTAAATTAATTTTACTGAATATAAGAATGACAGTGCATGATTAAATGATAGAATGCTATGCTGGAGCACTTTGAAAATTTTTAGCTTCTTAGCTTATCTTTGGCAATATAATCTTACCAAAAAAATAACCTTATGCACTCAAGTTTTTATTTTCTATTTTCAGTTCCATAGAGGGACTATGTGCAGACAGCTGTTTGAATGATCTTTCAAGCTGGTGCAGCCTGCAGTCTAAGACATCCCACATATTTCAGTGCAGATCATAAATGCTTCATTTAATTTTAAGTTTTTATTGCTTTTCTTTTTCTTGAAAGCTGTGGCCAGAAACATCAAGTTACAAGAAACTCTGTTCTCATTTATATAAAGCAATGTCTACATAATGTCTACATAAGCATAAACATTTACAACGTATACACTGAATGTGCCTTCTACACAGTGAGGGTAAGGGAGCATTGGAACAGGCTGCCTGGGGGGGTTATGGAGTCTCCTTCTCTGGAGATGTTCAAGACCCACCTGTATCTGTTCCTGTGTGACTTGGTCTAGGTGATCCTGCTATGGCAGGGGGATTGGACTAGATGATATTTCAAGGTCCCTTCTGATCCCTAATGATTGTATGATTCTTTGATTGTTTTTCTTGTGAGAGGCAGAAGAGTGGCTGTGTCTAAAAACCATAAGTGTCTGGGAGAGTAAAGGCAGAAGAAGAAACAAGTGCCCATGAAGACTGGCATTCCATAACAGTATGATACTGCTTGAGGTAAAGATGTGAACTCACAACACAATACAGAACTAAATGAAGAGGGCAGCCGCACAGCACACAAGGAGAGATAGAAAAATTTACGTTGTTAAACACTTAGGTACCGTTTTGCTAATCTCTTCCCAGCTGCCAGGGTTCTGCTAACTCTAGAAACTCCTTAATAGTTCCCTCCCATGTTTTTTCTACATCCATAAACACTAGTAGTCAGAGAATCATAGAGTCACTAAGGATCAGAATGGGCCTCAAAAGATCATTAGGCAGTGCTATTCATTGAGATTACAAGAGACAATAGTTTTGCAAAGCTGGATGTTACTATATTTCTCTCCATCCTCCCCCCACATTAGACACTAAATCAGAATGAGCTTTTAATTACATTTAGTAACAGGAAAGAGTATCTGTCTTCAGCTTGATCCACAGCCTTGCTCTGACAACACTATAGAGTGTTGTCAACCTGATATTATTAGAAGCAAATGAAGGATCAGCTGTGCCTTGCTGATGAGTAAATGTTGTACCTAACCTACAGTTTCAATCAAACTTTTAAAGACTTTGTGCTTTAAAATTGTTTATGCTGAATGTGTTTGGCCCAAAATCTTCAGCAAAATACCTTCTAATTATTTGTACGTATGTGGCGCAGGCTACAATATAACTTTAAATTACAGCAATATAAAATAATAAATAAAAATAATAAAAAGAAAAAAGCTAAAATATTTAAAACATTCGGAATACCTATGCTTGGATTTGCCTCTGTGACTCCTGAATTTCTGATTTAATTGCCGAATCAAAGTTACATGCTACAAACTGCCACACATAACAGACCCACAGTTTTTTGTCATGTGTCTTAGCAACATATTTGTTCTTATTTCTAAAATATATAAATGACAATACAATTTCAAGATACGATCATTCTTATATTGCAACACTTGCAAGTTTGGAGCTATACACTTTCTACAAATACAAGAAAAAGTGCTAAAAAAGTCTTTCCTTATTAATTTGTAGCAATAAAACCAGAATTGGAAATCATAGATTCTTAGAATCATTAGGGATCGGAAGGGACCTTGAAAGATCGAGTCCAATCCCCCTGCCACAGCAGGACCACCTAGACCAAGTTGCACAGGAACAGATCCAGGTGGGTCTTGAACGTCTACAGAGAAGGAAAATAATATATAAATAAACTTGTGATATTCTACCAAGCACATTTCATAAATACATTATTTAGTCCTCTGTTGTTGAAAACTTGAACTAAGTGTATTCTGAGTATATAAACAATGCTTTCTTCAAAACAATTATACAGAAGTTACAGGACTGATACTGAGGTAAGACGCAAACAACCCATGGGAACAAGACCTACTACACGAACAGAATTTCAGATCAAGTAGGTTAAAGGAAAAGAAACATCATTTCCTCTCTCTGAGATCATTTGAAAACCTCAGGCTGTTGCAAGAGGAAAGTAAGAGAAAACACAACAGGATCCATTCATTCCAGGGCCCCAATTTCCTAAAATACATTAAGACACAAAATTACTTCATGTTTTCAGTTCTCCTTTAAATGTCTCCTGAAAGATGATTAAGTTTCTTTGTTTTCCATATAGTACAGAGACAAGAGGACAAAACACAGACACTTTATAATAACTGAGATTACAAACTGTCATTCTATAACATCAAGATGACCACTGGATCAATGGAAGCTTAGGACCCTAACTGGGTCTAAAAGAGTTGCAGGTTAGTTTTTTCCTTTTTTAGTAATTTAACTTTTCCTTGAACATCATATATTTGTTTAATCTAAACCTCAAGATTAGAAGCAACTGACAAAAGCTGTGTTTAAATCATATTTTAAAAGAACATTTCCAATAAATAAAGCCACTTTTAGTTGTCTAATAGTTGTGCATGAACTGCACAGAAGAGCTATAGATGCAACTGAACACAGTATCATTTTCTCTCTCATTTTTTAAATCAAACAAAATGACTAGTTTGTTTTTCAGTGTTTGATGTCACATTATTACATTGCTCCAACAAAGTGTATCTGTTCTTTATATGGGAATTAGCGTCTTCCTAATTGCAGAACAAGAAGCATGCAATTTTTCTTAAGTAAACAAACATTTATTTCACAAATTCTGAGATACGTGTATTTCAGATACATTACAGGCATGGTGCAATTTATCTCAGTTCTGTTCCCCTCATTAAAAACCTGAAAATTATTACATAGTAACCTGCATTTTTTCTACAGGGTACAGAATCACAGGATTACTGAGGCTGGAAAAGACCTCTGAGATCATCAAGCCAGGCTATGACCTAACATCACCACAATCAGCTAGACTATGGCACTAAGTGCCACATCCAGTGTTTTCTTAAATACCTCCAGCAATGGGGATGCTACCACCTCCCTGGGCAGTCCATTCCAGTGTCTGACCATGCTTTCCATGAGGAAGGGCTTCCTAACATCTAACCTGAACCTCCCCTGGTGCAGCTTCAGGCCATGCCCTCTTGCCCTAGCACTAGTTGCCTGGAAGCAGAGCCCAACCCCCATCTGACTACAACTTCTCTTCAGGTGCTTATAGAGAATGATAAGGTCCCCCCGAGTCTCCTTTTATCCTGGCTTAAACAACCACAGCTCCCTCAGCCTCTTCTCATCAGACTTTCCCTCTAGTCCCTGCATCAGCCTTGTTGCTCTCCTCTGGACCTGCTCCAGCACCTCAATATCTTTCTTGAATGAGAGGCCCAGAACAGCACACAGTACTCAAAGTGAGGCCTCACCAGTGCCAAGTACAAGGGGAGAGTTACAGCCCTAGTCCAGCTGGCCACACTATTCCTGATACAAGACGGGATGTCATTGGCCTTCTCTGCCACCTGGGCACATTGCTGGCTCATGTTCAGTCAATTGTCGATCAGTACTGCCAGCTCCCTTTCTGCCAGGCTGTTTTCCAGCCACTCATCCCTCAGACTGTAGCTCTGCTGGGGGTTATTGTGGCCAAACTGTAGAACCCTGCACTTGGCCCTGTTAAACCTCATGCTCTTGGCCTCTGCCCATTAATGCAGCCTGTCCAGATTTCTGAAGCATCTTTCTCCCCTCCAGCAGATCCACGCTCCCCCTTCCCCCAACTTAGTGTCATGCATGAATTTACTAAGAGGAGATTCAATCCCCTCATCCTGGTCATCAGTAGAGATGTTGAACAGAACTACCTCCAGCAGTGATCCCTGGGGGACAAAACTGGGCACCAACTGGGTGCCCGGTCATCCAGCTAGTTTTTAACACAGCAGTGGTTGCATCCATCCAAGCCATGGGCTGCCAGCTTTTCCAGGAAGATGCTGTGGGAGAGCATGTTGAAGGCTTTGCTGAAGTCTATGTAGATCACATCCACAGCCTTCCTCTCACTGATTCGGTAACGACTTTCTTCTGCATCTCACATTCTTGTGTGGTTATCCACCATTTTTTACTTATCCTTTTCAAGTTTACTACATCTACTCCACATATTGAAAATTCCCCTAATTCTTTGATTATTTTGTATTTTAACTTCAGTTTTATGAACTATTTCTTAAACAGTAGTGTCATTCTATAGCAGCCATACAGATGGCTTGAGTGATAATCTCCTCTGTGACTATCAGTTTCCTATGGAACCTCTAGGGAAGATAAACGAAAAGAAATGCCTATATATACAAACATCTCTAATATCTAGTGACTGGGCTATAATCATAAGAAATTCTAGCTGTATGAAAACTATGAAAATTGCTGTGAATATTTTACTTCCCTGTGAATTTCTGTACAGACTTGAGAGCTGGAATGAACCAAAAGTTTAAAAATGCAAATGAAATAGGAGAATGCATTCCATCCCATTTTGTGGGATTCAAGCTAATCATTCGTAACTGACCTTTCTCCCAGCATATGTCTGAAACAACCCATTGGGCATTGAAGCTCCCTGTCATGGCAGCCGTCTTGATTAAAACAGAAGGTAATAATCTGACACTTGGATAACCATAAAAAGAAAAGATATAGGGTATTCCCCTTGATGCCTGAATCCACTCTAGTCACTGTATGTCAGGTCTTAGCCATAACCATCCTGTCTCTTAAACCAAGGCAGTTTCTGCTTCCCAGCATCAGCAGGGACTTCCCAGTTCTACACTGGTGGGGTGCTTGGCAGCAGCTTTAATCTGTGTTAGTCATTTTTCATGTCTCTACAGGACTTACAGTATTACTTTCTTTTCTCCTCAATCATCCTTGGCAGTGAAAAAAATTATACACGAAAACAATCTACAGCACTGTAATTTCCATCTTTTATGCATATTAATAAAGGAAATCCATGTCTCAAATTTTCAGAATCAAAAGCCATTCAGTTAGTAGTTTTATCCTGTATCAGCAACAAATAATGGTATCTCCAGCTGCAGTTGAGTCCCTTTCTCATCCCTGAATTTAAGGCCGAAACAGTCACTAAAGCCTTGCAGAACAGGACAAGGTGAAGAGTTAACACATTTCCCAGAAGTAAATGGATTACATCTTGTCCTGGTTTGAGTTAGAAATAATTCTGTTCAATAATTTTACTTTTCAGCTCAATCTCTTCTAATTAACTGCCCTTTCTGCAGTTACTGGCATGCATTTGCAGACAGTGTCTGCTTCTACAAATGATAACACTTGGTGTTTACGCTTACTGCCCAAGGACTGGGATACAGAAAGGCTCTTGCTTAGACTTACTCCTGTGAAGACCAGGGTCACTGCTAAATCTTGTGTACCACACTGGGGGTGCAGTAAGTAAGAGGCTGCATCTGAAGAGAGGATCAGAAAGGACAGGGGACTCTATGCTGAACAACAAGATGTTCCATTCCATAGACATTTTGTTTGATATAAAGCTGAGGGAGCACAAGGGTCTATCTCTCTTCTTCAGTGGCTGATGTCCAAGGAGGACTCTGTCCATTTTGCCTACAACCTCAACCTTTGTACTACTGAATTCAGTTCACATCTACCACTGAGTCCAGTCTAGGACTTTGCCAGCATCTGCCCGAAGTATCACTGGTGATGATTCTTTGGTGTTAGGAGGGCTTGTATGTATTTGAACATACTTCATTTTATTGCTATTATTTTCATTAAAGCAGTTTCAGATTTCCAATTTGTAAGTCTCTCTCTCTTATTTCCTTTCTTTTCCACTTTGGGAAGAGAGAGGGATTAATAGACACCATTTGTCATTTATCTGGTGGTATTAATTCTTGACGTTCCTCTTCCTTAATACAGAAGACTCAGTCCACTGACACCCTGAGCAGACACAGTATAACTATGTTCAGCCTGTTGCAGGTTACCAAAGTGTGTGGCACCTTGAGAAAGGTGTAAGTGGGCTGTGGAAATCTTACCGCAAAGGCAGTAAGAACATTTAAGTTGATTCCTTTGCCTTTAAGGCAGAGACAGTGCTTCTATTTTTAAAAAAAATTTAAAAATCAATCAAGGGCCACAAATTCCATCTACACCTGCCATCAATACTCTTAATTTCTGGCTGGCCACATGCCTATCTGACCTTCCTCAAGGAACGGGCTCACACATCCACCCCAAAGTGACATCTGTATGGCCTGAGGTACAATCACAGCTTTTCTCCTTGTGTGCAATATAGTTTTCTCACCATATGGTTCCTGATTGTTTTTTAATCCTTTTTACACTTTTCAGTTCCTCTTCTCAGGCTCACAACACTGTGATGTCACAACAAGAGGATCTCACAAAAACGTATTTCCACTGTCTTGCTAAGAAATATAATATTCAGAAATCATACACAACCTCCACAGTGTTAAAACAGGCTACTGATATAATGAAACACTGAAGCTGGCAAAAGCTCCAGCTACTGTCATCCTGCCTTTCTATAGAAAATTGCTCCTCATATATCATCAGCATTACTGTAATTACTGAATACTTCCAGTATTTTTAAGTATCTCGAAAGAAAATGCATCTTACAGGTTTCATTCGGTGTTAGCCCGCTACTACGCTCTTCTACAAATGAGTACTGAGTAGGAAAAACAAGAGCAGTTATTTATTGCACATTCTGCCATGTCAATCGTCTTCAAATACAAATTCTACCAACTCAGATAGCAACTGATTTCTGATTTAGTTCTGCATTTCTTCAGAGATTGTTTCCACGCCAAATGCTTAAGGATGACAACCCACCTGAAGTACCTTCCCCTGTAAAGTCTTCCCATACCTTTTAGACCCCACTGTGATCTAATACCCTAATTTGTGTTAAGCAACACCAACCAATAGTAAGTTAAAAGTTTTAAACAAATTATCAGAAAATATTTATACTGTATATATCTTGCCAGTAACTATTTAAATCACTTGCACCTAGAAAACATTTCTGTAGCAAACATATTTAATGGGAACCATGTGATGTTTCCCATTAGCTACCACTTGATCTTCTACTCTGTGAGTTTGCAACTTCAGTCATGAAAGGGAGATTTAGTTACTGGAATTTAAACAGTAATTACTACCACTACAATCCACCTTGATGAAATTTACCTAAATTTTCCCCTAGTTTTCTACCCACCGTCAAAAAGATACTTTAATAATTTGAAAATATATTAATCTTCATTAATTCATTCATCATATCACTGCAGCTTTCATTCCATTTTAAGTTTCCAGAGAAGTATTGGGTTTTTTTAATTAAATAAAGGTGTTACTTTGTGTCACAAAACAGTAATTATTGACTATTATTTTAAAGAAGTACAATAAAGTGTTCCTTATTAATAGGTAGTCAGTGTCAGAAAAATTACTAAGACCCATATTACTTATGAAGGATCCTCTATAGACTGTAACTATTCATTTAACTGAATAACTTTTTTTCCCATTATGTATCAGAAGCCTGTCATCCTCAAAGTCATTCTGGCTCCCACATTATAAATACACTTCAGTATTTCTACAGGCAGTGCCAAAAAAATCAGCAAGTGCTCACTGACTTTTGCCAACAAAAGCATGACTCTTTGCACAAGAATTTTCTTGCCATTTATAAACAAAGACATTCTGAATGTTCATGCTTGGGATTAGCTATGGCAACTGACAGACTCAACCATAAGATAAAGCAGATAGCAAAACAGTGATTTATTACAAGCAGTAAATACTGTGCAATAACTCCATTTAAACATAGAACATCTATGTTAAAAAAGTTATTCCAGATTATACTTAAAATAATCCATTGTCCTAAATATTAAATGCACCAAATACTCAGATTCAAATTTAATGAACAATTATCCTGACCTCAAATTGCCAAAGTTAGACCTCTAACAGTAAAAGACAATGTTGACTATTTTACCAATAGATAATTTTAATGTTAAAATTCTAATTGATACAGGATAGTCTCAGGCATTTCTGAAAATACTTATTCACCACCTACTTGTTCTTCAAGCATGCGACTTTCTATGACTGTTCAGTGCCAGAACACATGACAGTCAATCTAATTTATACAGCCAACTGCAAAATGTCCAGGTCATCCTGGAGCTTGACCACCTTTTCCCTACTGCTCTCATTACAGTGATCACTGCACCACAGGAAGGAGGACCCTGGCTGGGTCAGTATCATAGAATCATTAGGGATCAGAAGGGACCTCGAAAGATCATCTAGTCCAATCCCCCTGCCAAAGCAGGATCACCTAGACCAAGTGGCACAGGAACACATCCAGGCGGGTCTGGAACGGTTCCAGAGAAGACGACTTCACAACCCACCTGGGCAGCCTGTTCCAATGCTCTATTACCCTCACTGTGAAGAAGTTTCTTCTAATATTAGTATGGAACCTCCTCTGTTCCAGCTTGCACCCATTGCCCCTTGTCCTATCACCAGATACCCTTGAGAAGAGCCTGGCTCCATCCTCATGAACCCCCAGGTCCCTTTCTCCTACACTGCTGTCCAACAGGTCAGTCCCCAACCTATCCTGGTACCTGGGGTCGTTCTTGCCCAGATGCCAGACTCTACACTGACCCTTGTTGTACCTCATTCAGTTTCTCTCTGCCCAGCTCTCTAGTCTGCCCAGGTCTTGCTGAATGACAGCACAGTCTGCTGGGGTGTCAGCAACACCACCCAGCTTTGTGTCATCAGCAAACTTTCTGACAGTGCATCCTAATAGTTGGATTTCTCTCCAGCTATCCACCAGCCACAGTGTTTCCCTAAATACAGTAACTAGAGCTAATTTAAGCAAATTTCAAGTTCTGTCTAAAGACTGAATATTGTAGGTGCAACTTTTATTTATGCTTCCATAAGAGCATTAGGTGAAATAAGCCTTTATTTACATTATTTTATTAGCTAAATCTGCATAACATGCAAGAGACAGAAACATTCTAAAGTAGCCTAAATATTCAGTGGTATTATTATTTGCCCAGAAAGCAAGAAGTTCACTGGGGCTAATACACATTCTGTTTTACCTGCTTAATTTTGTATTGCTTTTTTGATACCTGCACCATTCTAGACTCCTATTAAAGCATAAGAATGCAATGGATAACATTGCATATCTCCCTTTTTCTTCTCTTTTTTGAATCTGTAAACAGCTAACATTGTATGTGGCCACACAAAAAAAGTAAGAAAGAAACTGCTCCATGTAGATGCAGCCAATATCTGAGATTTTACTGGGGGTGGGGGGTGTATTTCTTTGGTTCGGTTTGAGGGTTCTTTTTGCCTTGGGTTGGGGTTTTAGAGGCACATTTATTTTTGGAGTTTTCTCAATCCTTGATCAAATTTCTATTAAACTGATCAGAACATTGCTGTGCTAAAAATAAAGCAAAATCAGACTACAGAAGTAAAAATTGAGCTCATGGAAATGTGTCATACTGAATGACGTGTCTTGTGATGACAACATTCACTGTGTTTAAATAAAGAAAGAAATAGTGAAGGTTAGTGTAGTTATATTACACAAAATACAGAAACTTCTAGTTTGTAATACTTCCGTGCTGACGCCGAAGATCATGCTTAGTCTACAAAGATCCAAAACAAATAATTAAAACTCCAGCTCCTGAACAGAAGAATAAACTGACTGAAAGTGCTCCACACGGGCAGTATAAATACAAAGAAACACAAGTCTGCAATTTTTTTCTTTCACAGGCTTTCTTTTCCTGTTTATTTTACAACCTGCAAGAAGAACTGAGGTTGCACTTTTCCAAACTAGCGAGATTCCAAACTAGTGAGTGAGCAAATAGGTCAAATAACTCCTATTAAATAGGGGGAAGTTATTTAGCTAAATCCTCTATCATCTTAACTTACACTTTAAAAATGTGTCACTACAGCTAATTTCAGCTCTGAGAGATAATGGAAGTAACTAACCCACAAATCAGGTCGTAACCCTTACAAAAATACTTTTAAAGTTTTGTCTTACCTCATTAAACCTTGTGACAAGATCTCCTACAGCATTACGTTCACCATTGGGGGAAGAAAGAATAGTCGCAGATATGGAAGCTTTAATAGATGGCAGCTTGCTTTGACATTCAGCATTACCCAAATCCCTGGTTAAAAAGCAGAGGTAGTCAATGGGTAGGACTTTCCGGTAGAGCTCCTGCTCCTGTTCAGTCAGAATGCTGGCAACTTCCTCTGGGAACTGGATGAGGTGCTGCAGGTCAATCAGCTCTTTGCTGATACCAGACACATTGGAGGGAAGGACACTGGAGCCAGCCATAGACATACACGCTTGACGTTCTAAAATAAAACAAAAAGTTGATTACATTTTGCCTTTAACTCTTGGACTGGGCTATGCAAAAGCAAGACAGCTTGCTTTTTTTTTGTTCTATTAAACTGTTCATTCATTTATTCAGCAGTATACTATATCTTAACTGTATTTAAACAACATCCTAAGTATGTTTAAGCAATGTAATGTGTTCTTCTAGTGGGGGGTCTTTTTGCATCTCTCTATATCTGGTATTAGCTAGGTAGCTGGTAACTGGGGCTGTTGAGATTGTTAAACTGCATGCCAAAACACACGTGGTTCCTGATTTCTCAAAATGCTCGCTTTTCTCACCTGCAATTTTATCAAAACCTCAAACAAAAAATTCATCAGGGCAGGGTGTGACTGTTTTGTCTTCATATTAACTGTTAGTGGTACAGGTGTTTGAGGCCTTGACAGCAGCATCAGAAGTCTGCTGGTATTAGAAATATTGTATAGAAATACAGAAATTCTAATACAGGTATTAGAAATAATGTTATAATGATCACATAGAACTCACATTGGTCAGTGTTTGTCTTTGTATCCCTCTTGCTTTAAGACATAACTTATCTTGAGCTCACTGCATTGTGAAACTGAATGTCTGAAGTTACAAAACATTTTTCATTCCTTTGGGCAAATGCATACATTTGGGAATATGCATGTTTTATCGGTTACTGCAAAACATTCCTGGTAGTTTTATTACATCCTAGCAGTGATGTTGCTTGAAAAATAAAACTTTTCCTAAGAAGGAAGAAGCCAAGCTTTGTAAATCTATGTGGGAAGCTTGAAATATCAACACGATGATTCCAAAACAGTGAGTATGAGACTTCTGATTAGTTTAGAAGCATTCTCTGAACAAAAAATTTTCAAGAATTACTTCAGTGAATAAACAGTCATAGTAGTATATTCTGTGCTTTTCTTTCCAGGAAAAGGAGTTTGGTTTTTTGCACAGCTTCACAAAACAGGTATTTTTTTTGCACACATAATGGAGATACACTCCAGATCAATATTTTGCTTCCATTTTTTCTATATTGATAAATTCTCTTTTCATAGAGGGAACAAATATCCTCTATATTCTCTTAAAATATGCCAAGTTCATAATGACTGATTCAAATCCATTCTCTTATACATGTAAAATATGCTATCCTTTTATCAATCAGTGGGAAATTAAAAAGACAGAAAGTGGCGTATTCTACTAAAAGTCAAAAGATAAATTATAGCAGCTCTGAGTAAACCTTTTTAGCTAACAGAACCTGTTGAGAATTTTTCAGATGCATAAAAGGTTTCTGAAACCTCTCACAACTAAGACCAAGGTTGAAGACACTGAAGGGTCTAGAGGTAAGAATGTGGCTCCACAATGTATCGCTGGACTGGGAGAAACTATTAGCAATATCTCAATTGAATTTTATTTCATTGATCAAATCCAGAAGAAAACTGGATACACCTCCCCCAGTGAAAGCTTCACAAGCCTGCTTAATTCTAACAGAAAAATGAAGCTATTAAAATCTCCAGTTACAGGCTAAACAAGATCAGGCACTGGTATTACTGGACTTGGAAGATAAAAATAAAAAAATCACTTCCTCATTAAAAAAATCTGAATTTCAAACCATCATTTCCCAATTCTCTATTAAACTGGAAGAACTAAGTGCTGCATCCTAAATGTGAGACTACATGGAACAAGCTTGCTGCAGCAAGAGTGCAGCTGACATCCAGGGAGAGGTGCACAGGCCAAACAGAATTATAAAGGCTCATCACTCATGGCTAACTTATGTATATAAATACTGAAGAAGAAATATAACTCTATTTTGTTAGCTATTCCTACACCTATAAGTATTTCTTTCCTCTACAATTCACATACCTGCCAGTCTTGGTTACTAACATATTTCACCTCTCTGCATTCCAATGTTTTATCTTTCCTTGTTCCAGTCTTCTGTGCTTTATCCCAGAAAATCCAGGATCCTCATTCTCAGCATCATCATCCTTCATGATTTACACTCTATACAAGAGGCCATTTTTTTCCCCCCTTTCTTTTTATTTCCCTGTATTAAGCTAGGGTTGGTTGGTACAGTGGTTTTTTGGGACGACACACACACATAACTATTCTTGTGCCTCTCTTCTGTGCCTAAGAATTTTCTGCATTTTCACACAGGGAACTGGTCCGTACTTCTCTGTCTCGGCTAGAAAACTCCCTTACCAGACTCAGGCATGAGTCTTTGAGTCCTCTAGCTTTGCATTGGTCAATGTTCTACAGGAAATACATCGTGTATTTCTGTGCTTCAAAGAATGGCTATGCCCTTGGCTTAATCTGCAGAATGGAAATGCTTTCAATCCAAAACCACAGTAGATTGTGTTAGAGTTAAGGCAGCACATAAGCCTCATGAAAATTAGCTGTTGCTGCTGCAGTAAATAGCATTATTCTTCATGCTCTACCACATCACATCAATGCTCAAACTAGTCGAAGAAAACCAGAAACTTGTCTAAAGATGGAATTGATAGGTTTGCTTATCCTTCTGATAAACAGATGAAGCACATAATCTTTTAAATAGCAAGTGCTGCTTTTACTAATCAAAACAAGATAACCTTTTTAAAAAAAAAAGATGAATGTCTTGACTTAATCACTGCTGATACACATGGGAACAAAAAGGTCTCATCTGCTCTAATGAAAGAATTATCTACTCCAAAATGGAGAAAAATACCTAATGCCTGCTGCATGACATTACTTAGCCTAGGCCCATCATAAACCCTAAACCACACTGTTTCAAGAAACAGTCTAAACAACTTTCTACAAGGTTCAGTAAGGAGCTCTTCAATCAACAGATTAACTTCAAATTAAACTGAGCCTTTATTATTGTAAAACCTAGGGTGTCATACATCTTGTTGTACTGGAAAAAGAAACGTCAAGTATGTTGGTATGCAAAGACTGCGTTTTTACACATTTTTGTGTGTGCATACAAAAAAAATTCAATATATTCTATCCCCATTGAACCACATCCTTTTTGCATTTGCTATAATAGCAAAAAGTTGATTCTTTTTTTTAACATAAAAAACATGGAATTCTTTATTTATTAAAGTTTATTAAAGTTAGTAAAGCCACAAAAAATAAAACAATACCAGTAGAAGAGTAACATCTGCAATAATTCATAGAATTTTTCCACATGTATGTGTTCTACTAACTAAACACAGTAGTTATGTGATGTGATACACCCCAAGAATCAAGTTTTCTGTATGTTTTCTGTATGTTGTAAAGCTAAACTTAAAATGCAATACATAAGTGCCCATTATTTTATCATGCTCATACATAATTTATTAATACAGAATATGGTATAAATGTTTGGATGCTGCCATTGATCTTCTCTAAGGAGTAATTCAGAATTGGGTTTCAGCAAAGTAAAAGGAAATCATCTAAGATGTCAGAGAAATAAATACAGCCTCAACTGTCATCATACCATTGTCAAAAGTGCTAACCCTGCATAAAGTTACAGTTGCCAACCACGCAATCTGTGCTTTGATAAAAATCGCATCACTTTTCATGTAAATTTTGACCAAGTAAGGACACTGGTACAAAATTACTTTAAGCCCAACTTGAACACACAATGGTTGATACTTGTAGGAATGTGCTCTGCACTTGGGAGCATACCCAGCGAAGTGCACAGGGAGTATACTCGTAATTTTTAAGTAAGCACTATCTCAAAAGAGTAAATCCACCCAAAAGTTAAAAATTTACCTTCAAAGTTTGACTAATTGACAAATGAAATAACTGTATTTCTGTATTAAGTTCCATCTTTCCTTACTTTCTGCACTTACTTTGAGAAGAAAACCCCAACCGTGTGAAAGCACTTAATGTAAAAATTACTATAATGAAAAAAGTGCTCACTCTCTAGAAGGCTAATATAGTAAGACCATGTGATGATGACAAACTATGTGTCCCGAATCAGAAAGCTGATTTCAATATTTGTAAGAATAAAAGCAATCACTCACTCTGCTGTAACATGTATAACTCAGTTGAATTTTTCAAAACAGACTTTGCTTCCACAGAACTATACTACTGCAACACAAAAGTCTTAGAGGACTTCTTTTCTCTGCAGATACTGAAAAGAATGGATTACAATCAAAGCATTGTTAATGAGCCACGCCATACTCATCATCCAGACTGTACATGTGTTTTAAGAGAACACATGGACCGTGTTTACAGTCAGAAAATAAAAGCTAACCATGGAAAATTCAAAAAGGGGACACAGGTGAACAACTGTCAATATATATAAAATACATAATTGTTCTACACAAACAGGAAGAAAAACACAATAAAAAACTTCATCAAACAGAAGACAGTTAAGTATGTATTATCTGAAAGTTTAATTGAATACCAGTTTCTTATACAGCTCAGCAGAACTGGGATAGGATTGCTTTGCTGCCCCTTGGATATGCCGTATCTCAGCACCATAACTAAACCAACAAGCTTTTATTAATTTCCTATTCCTCTTCTGAGTAATTAAAGCCACATCTGTCTCTCTTTTAATGAGCATGAATTCACTGTTATCAATTTTGACTGCAAACAACTCACTCCAGTATTAAAGGGCCCAACAATAAACACAGGGAAGCTCTCCATCGAACAGGATCTAGTTCAAGTTTTATTTAACTATAGAAAGCACTGAAACTTATATTCCATTTAATTTTCAAATGTACTTATGAGTCAAGTCATCAAAGAATCAGAAGACGCACATGGTATCTCTCCATATCCCTAAATCTAACAATATGAGCTACGCTTAATGCTGCATGTTAGCATACTTTGCAAATTATTACAAGGGGAGCTATAGGGTACTCACACTAAATAACACTGGGGTTCAGTATGACCAGAGTAAGCAAAAGAAAAAACTCTGAGAGAAGGAAGCTTCCCAGATGATGACTTGAACCAAAAAAAGAAGATCAATTTATCCAAGGTCTGTATGGAAAATAATCTTTTATTAGACCAAGCAGTATTACAGACACACTCAGGGCACAAGACCCTTTTTAAATAGAAACAGCAAACCTCACAGCTAGTCTAGAATACTTGCTTTGAGTTTAATTTGATTATGGTAATAGCAAGATGTTGAAGAAGGTGATCTCTGCTGGTGGAGCAGCAACAAGTCATCAGAATGGACCAGCTGAAAAGAACAATAGCTTCTGCAGTAAGAAAGGAAAACCAAAAAAGCTAGAATCCCCTATAGAACACAATTTTTCTGGAAAATTATCACTATGAAACTGTAAAACAAATACTTCTATCAAGGCAGGCTTTTTACTGTTAGAGTTATGAAATCCTCTAGAAAGGATTTTTATAAAAAGGCAGAAAAACAGCAGTCATGTTTAAGTACAATTGAAGTAACAGTTACCACAACATCTTGACTCATGAACTGGCTGGCATAGTGGAATTCAACAAACAGAAAGATAGGGAGTGCTTGTAACATTTCCTCCTAAAGTCACTTCTTGCTTTAGGAAATGGCCAAGGGTTTATTTTTGAAACCCAGACTCTGAACAGTGCACTCTTTTTCATCTGCTGCAATTTTAGCATCAGTCAAATGAAATCCCAGAAAAAAAAAGCAAACCTGAAAGCACCACATAGTTAGATAGATAGAATCACAGAATTATTTAGGTTGGAAAAAATCTTTAAGATCATTAAGCCCAAGCAATTATCTTAACTGTACCAAGCCCACTGCTAAACCATGTCCCTAGGCTCCATACCTACACATCTTATAAACACATCCAGAGATGAAGATTCAGCTACGTCCCTGGACAGCGTGTTCCAAGGCCTGATGACCCTTTCAGTGAACACATTTTTTATGTCCAGCCTAAACCTCTCCTGGTGCAATTTGAGGCCACAGAAGATGCAATAAAAGATACAGCCTGCCTATATAATTTCAGAATTAAAACATTAAGTTGTTTCTAGTGAAACAAATGACTTATCAGGACAGTTGGGCCATACAAGCATAGTAATGTGGATATAAGACTCTCACAGGGTAAAAAACTATGCACAGAGAAACACTCATTCTTGTTTTAAAGCTGAGTTAAAGATGAAAAGGGATTTATTAATGTATTAGACTAAAAATTACAAAACAATCTTTACATTTCCCAGAGGCTCCTACTCACAAAGATGATCTTAAAAAATCCATTTGTGGATGGATTCAGAAGATCCTGGTTGTAGACTACGTAGATGAGCACTGATACAATATATGGAAGGAACTGAAAGTATCACCATGATTTCACCACACCTAAGCCAGCTATACTTGCTTCCTATCAGCTCCAGTGCACAGTGATGTGCTGCCCTGTGTAACTACATCTACACTGCTGCTCAGATTTCTGGCAGCATATCCCAGGGTTTTTTACCAGTCCACTGGCCTGAGTCATTCATGGAAATATTGTGCAGTGTTCAAAAGAACTTGGCTGCTTGTCTCTGAATTACCATATACTGTCAACACATTCAACCAACCATTTCCTGCTCTGGATGCAGTTTGGCTGGTACTGGCTACAGCCGATAGAAACAATCTCAGACATGTCTGTAATAAATGGATTCACTGGTTTTGCTTCTGGCTGTATACTACTAAGGAAAAAAAACATATAACGCAAGTAATAGCATTGTAAGAGCAATTTTGATTCTAAAAAAACAGTAGCAGATCTCAGAACAGAATTTACCCTACTTGAATCTGATTTCCTGAGTCCTTTCTATTTTAGGGTAACTAGGAATGAGCTGAGACTGCATCCTCATAAAGACACAGCATGACTAGCAACATCTCCTGACATCTTTCAAAGAACCAGTGTGATATTGTGGGTTAACTCCAGCCAGCAAACATGTTTCTGCACCTTAAAAAATGAACTTTTACAGCAGTGCCCTAGCAAATGACTCCAGGACTACAGTGGCAAATGTATACCCGAGCTATAAAGGGCGCCTAGTTTTAAGTGAGGTGTCCCAGGTTAAGACATTCCAAAACGGAAAGGTAGCCAGGCCTTAAGGAGTCATGGATAGAATCTATTAGGCAAGAGAAAACAGCATGGGGAAACAAAAGGGTTTATTACACAAGCATCTAAGAACAGAAAGAAGAAAAGGCCCAAGCAGATAATTCAAATGAAACAGAACACCATCACACACATTCTGAGAGAAGGAAAAGGGCATTCTGTAGCAGTCTCTGGCTTCAGGTTGGGTCCCCTGGGGAGAGGGACACACACTCAGCACAGTATGGCAGCAGCAACAGGGGAGACCCACCCGTAGGACACTTCAAACCCCAATTTCCTGACATGACAAAGGCTTAATAGTTACAAACTCTTCAGCTTCTTGCTCAGACAGTTCTGCCAAGCTGAAACAGCAAATGCCCTCCTGCTAACTTGGGCATCCTAGTCTCTTTCTCAGTAGTAAGGTGTGACAACAGCTCTCTTCCTGCTGTTCCATAAATCAGGATGGCAGTGGCCACATGGCTCAGTCACGTGATGAGAACACAACGGTAGCAGCAGCAGACCAGCAGGGACCTCCTAGCTCTTTCAGGGTCTCAAGACTTTCAGTGATTTCTTCCTTAAGGTTGGCTCACCACTCCGGCATCTTCAGGCTTGCAATGATCAGTGTCACTCTGTTCTGCTCAATGCAGGGAGAGAATCGGCAGTTGGTGGTTTCTCTCTACACCTGCACGATTTGTCGAGTGCGCAGGGGACGGCCTTTCTGCCAGCATGGCATGGAGCTGCTCTCTCTGGCACTGCACAGCTGAAGCCGGCCAGTAGCAGACAGCGCATGCTGCCACCATACCCTGCCACTACCGGACCACAGCTCTGGGAGTGTCTNTTAGCAGACAGCCCATGCTGCCCCCATCCCCTGCCACTACCGGACCACAGCTCTGGGAGTGTCTGCAGCATTCCAGCCCTGGCAAGTGGGGCTGGCTGGGGCCCCAGCTGGGACCACCCAGCACCCCCTCAGGGCTCCAGGAAAGGGAAATAATGAGAGCCACTGCTCACCCCTAAGCAGAGTCTCTTATTGGGGTGCAGGGCAAATAGGAACATACCCCACATTCCCCCTCTAAACCAGTCACAACCCCCCTCTCAAAACCTTTCTCTCAGCTCTGGGGGCCTCCATGGCTACTGTTGCCCTTTGTCCACTCAAATGGGCCGTTAGCCGTTAAAGGCTTCAGGCTCTCTGAGCAACAGAGAAGTTATCTGGGGTGGGGTGTCCCCCTCCTCCCCCACAGCCCAAAACAGAAGAGACACTATTTTCGGAACAAAAGGAAAGGAAAGGTGATACCAAACCCTGGTTTCTTTTCCTAACCTAGAACAGTGAGGGTTATCAGATATTCACAGATAATGAATCAGCAGCGAGTATTGCCAAAAGTCTGAAGAGATCCACCATCAACAATTCAATCAGAAAGCAGCATTGTTGCTTCCAGTCTGTATGTTTGGCAATGGGTCACCTGGGCCCCACTATTTTAGAGGGCCTACACCTCTAGTTCATGAAACTATATCCTGATTTCAGAATAAGGTTTAATTGCAAATTTGGTAGATAGCATCTGATTGTCTGTTTGAAAATTAGATCACAAAGCTGTTTGATATCAACACGTCATATGTCCTGCTGTGCCATGCTGCACCTCATATGCACAGGAGCTGACCCGAGATTTTCTTGCTTCAGAGGAAGCTATTGACATGGAGTCTGGGTGAAGGAACAGTGATCTGTAAATCTACACCTTTATATCACCATGTGACAGACATGTAGAGAATCTATAGAGAGGCTGATATGAGAATGCCACACTGGCTGCTGAGCTGTTTGCAAGGTTTTCATTGTTTTCCTGCAAAGAAATCCCTAGTGAATTCCCACCTCTGCAGTCACCTGTAGAGATTCCACTACCACATTATTTCTCCTAAAGGATTTCACACTGGTAGTCTACCAGAATCTCAACTTAACACTACAGCAGGAGGAATCTCTATGCAGCATACATATTCAAGAACTTTAAAAATACTGGATATAAATACAGCATAACATAGGAAATGTTAGGTTCAAGTGCTAAATAAATGTATGTATAAATTATCAGATAAACTCCAACACATAAGAAAGAAATGTTCAAATGGAAGATTTATGAGTTTACTTTGGAAAAGTGTTCTAGAAAAAAACCTCTATGGTTCTCACTGCAAAATGAACAAGTTACTGCCTGATTTAAAGCAGGACATAAGCTTTAGCCTCACCCATGATAAAATGATAAAAACCACACCCAAAATCAAACCAGGAATTTCTGTGCACTGACAGGACAAGATTCAATTAACATGTACAACTCTGAGTTAACTCTGCAATGGAGAAATACTGAATGATTAAACAGAGTGCAAGAGTCTGAGGATTGATTCAGATATTTCAGTTCTTTGACCAAGACACATCAAAATTCAATTTAGTTTTTTTTCTATTTACATAAATTAGAAATTAAGTAACTTTTCCATTTCAAGAGTAAAATAACTCTGTTATGACTCAGTGAAAATAGAAGAAGAGTAAAGCAAAAATACCATTTGAGAATATATGCACCTATGGAAAACAAGAATGGTAAATATAATGTTCATAGCTTTAGACAGCAGCCTTGATCTTTCCTTTTTTTTAATTCATGTGTGTGTTAGGCACTTTTTAAATTTGAAAGACTATACAAATAGTAGTTGTAGTAAAATACAGCACTCATGATGCACTTTTGGCTTCAAGATCCTCAGAAATATGTTTAGTAAGAAACATCTTCCTTACTTTGTTCTTATTCAGAAGGCCAGACTACAAGTGACAAGAGACCCTTCAAAGGTTGAGAGGGAAAGAGGAATGTCCTCTTCTTGTCTCATTACATAAATTTACAGACAGTATTAATGCCTAAATTCAAAGAATTCTTCCAATGAAAGCTGTTCTGCTTTGGGAAATAGACGCTACGGTCCTTTAGTATGGTATAACTGTTATACCAAATGAAGCAAATATGAAAACTGCCACTGATGTTAGCAGTACAAGAGGAAGACTAGACATCAATCTGACTAATTTTCAGTATAATTATGTCACAGAATGACATAATAATTCAGATCTGGTAAGTGCACAGTATTTGTGATTGATGGTTCTTGTCTTTTGAATCGTCATATAAAAGACAATCTGATGCATGAAAGATTATATTTGATTTTCAATATAAACCAAAGGAAGCAGAAGGTATTTTGGTTGTTATTATTACTATTGAAATAAAATTAATTCAAGGCATATCCAGTAAAAACACCACCACCTGACTAAATGTTCCTGATTGAAGCCCTGATGTTTAGCAGTGAAGGAACATAATAGACTTGATAAATGTTTGATTAATTCAGAGGTTTCATCATTCTGGCCTGCTTTCAGCAGTTACTTAAACAGAATTCAGCCATAGCACAAGGTTGTTTGAGGTCTGTCCTCTACATATGTTTAACACAGAAAAAGGACAGAGAATAGAAACACTAACTGCAAGCACTGTTGATTGTGAACACATATTCAAAGTGTCTGTGTGCTCTGCTAAGGAGCCTCGATCACTATTGCAGTAATATTTTTGTATTATTCGTGTGAACAGTGTACAGCAGCAAGAACCTATGAAGCACAACATGGACTTCCCAAATGCTGATACAGAAAGTGTAAGAATAATAAGAGAAAGATATTTTAGAAAGTATTCTAAGACATACTGAAAGTTTTTTACTGGAACTGCTCAAAAAGAGAGAGGGACATTTAAGATGTGAAAACTGAATGCATGATTAAGTGATAATGATCCAACCAGTAACCTAGCTGCAGTATCTCACATGACCTAAAGTGTAATGACACAGTGGTCAGCTGCATCCAGAACTGTGCCTATCTGAGTTTGGTGTCTGCATTCAAATTATTATTTTGGCCATATCCTATTTAGAGTGGACATAAAGACAGAGGTAAAATGACATCCCACATTCCTTGCTGTAACTGTTACACATATTCATAGACTAACCTTGGTACAATCTCTTAAATTCAAAACGAAAGAACTGAAGACTAGTTATCACAGTTGGATCAGATGATTGTTGTTGGTTCTTTCCAACTGAAGTGTTTTAAACTGCTCTAAATATTATTTCCATTTTTTTCTCACAGTTGGAGTTTTAGTTCAATACGCAATATACATTTTTTCTTGGAGTTAAAATTCATCAATTAATCAGAAAAGTTTCCAAAGGGTTGTAACAGCAGGCCAGCCCTAACACGTTTTTCCCATGAGGAGGATGATGGAAAACTAAAGGAAATTCATACACTATTTTTATAAAGCATTACATGATTTTTACAACTTCCCATCACAGTTAAGTCAATGTTTGTGATGTTATGTAAGTATTATATCATGCCAGTGTTTCTTTTAAGAAAGTATTGCTACTAGCTAGCTATTCTTAGCAAGGTTTCTGGAATCACAGACTGTGCCAGAAGCACAATTTAAAGGATGCTGGGAGGCATTTTAAAAGGAGAAAAAAAAAAATCAGCAAAACTGGGGTCAGTATAATTGAAGTCCTTCCACTGACACAGAGAACACACCAAATGCAAGGATCACTTAAATTCAGTAGTTATAGCAATGACTGAAGGACCAGGCCATCTTGGGGTACCTCACCACTTCAGCAAGAGCCATTGCTGCCATGTGATAGAGACATTGCCAGGTGATGCCATTTGATTTGAACATTAGTGTGTCATAGATAATACAATGTCTGTCACTCTTTACGGTTTTCCATACTTTTTCAGGAGCTAGTAAAACAGTATGCTATATCCTCAGAAAAGAGTCACAAGCTTGAACTGCTCAGATCTTCATTAGTTCACATATAGAATTACTACAGTCAGAAGGAAAATTCACAGATAGATAGATAGATAAATAAATCATAGGATCATAGAATCATAAGGAATCGGAAGGGACCTTGAAAGATCATCCAGTCCAATCTCTCTGCTACAGCAGGACCACTTAGACCAAGTCACACAGGAAGTTCCTTCTGATATTTATATGGAACCTCCCACTTTCCAGCTTGCACCCATTGCCCCTTGTCCTATCACTAGATGACCTTGAGAAGAGCCTGGCTCCATCCTCTTTACACCCACTCCTCACCTATTTGTAGGCATTAATGAGGTCACCCCTCAGCCTCCTCTTCTCCAAGCTAAAGAGACGCAGCTCACTCAGCCTTTCCTCTTCAGGGAGATGTTCTACTTCCTACATCACCTTTATTGCTCTATGCTGGACACCCTCCAGCAGCTCTGTGTCCTCTAGAACTGAGGGGCCTAGAAATGGACACAGTATTCCAGATGCAGTCTC
>VZRI01003765.1:279492-354802 GCA_013397515.1 Upupa epops | reverse complement strand
TCACAGTGCACCCTAATCCCTCATCCAAGTCATTCATGAATAGATTGAAGAGGACTGGTCCCCAAATAAATAAATAAATACATAAATGGATATACATATGTGTATATATATATATATATATAAAAGGTAGAAATTGCTTGTCAGAAATTCTTCATTCTTTTGCTATTCCCATACGGCTTGCAATACCTCACTCAGTGTGAAGTTTACACTTTGCACAGCTGTATGAACAAACTAGAACATTTAAAAATGTATCAGGAAAACAAACAACTTACTGACAGACTAAACATAAAACTGTGTATGAATTCATGAAATTCCCATTTATGAAATCCTCAAATACCTATAGATTATACAAATCAATAAAATATTTATAAGATTCTTGGTGCTCCTCGTGTTCACTTTTATAAAGTCCTCACACAAATAAACCACCAGTTAACTCTTTTGCTTCTCCAATTACTGACCATTCAGGTCCAGTAAATTTATTCCCTTTGGGTGAACCATTTCTAGAGTTATACACCAGCATGCAAAAATCCATCTGCAAATTTGTCAGGAGAATCAGCAAAACATTTCAAGCTGAATTATTTCAACTGGACAGTCTTGCAGTAAATGGCATGGGCCTGGTCTCAAAGAATGTGACAGATTTCCTGCCAAACTACAGTAAATATCTTAAACTCCCAATTTGTTATTACTTCATTTAAAAATAATATTAATAACATTTTCTTAATATGACCTGGCATAGACACACCATAAATTTTTTAGCACTTCTTAGTAGCTTATTTGGCTGAAATTTCCATTGTTTCTACTATCTCTCTCAAACAGTTTACTCTAAGAGCCATGTTTTCACCAGGCTAATAAACACAAACCAAGCTTTTCAGTTACCTGCTGGAATTAACTCCTAAAGCACACAGCTTTCTAAATGGAAATGCTGCAATGCTTAATCAAATCACAAAGTCCAGTTATGAAACAGTAAAATTACTGTGTAGAGCAATGAAAATCACTCAACACAGTAGCAAAAAGTGCTCGGAAGTCAAAGCTGAAAAGATTTGTTTCTTTGCTTCAGATGTATTTAAGTTACAGTGTGGAGGAGCCTGCATTATTTAGCCTTAGTACTGAAATCTATTCAATGACTCAGAAATTTAAACCACAAGAGATTAGTGGTATAAAAGCAGACTGCAGAGAATGATGGCCGGCATGTCTGGAAGCTGAAAGTAGTAAAACAATAAACTACACAATCTATTAAATCAACCTGAATTTCATAATAGATATTTTAGCATCTCTGATTTGCTTTTTTCTACCTTAAATGCTTTAAATACTTATTTATCCATACCAGCTTGTTTACAGCCTCACTAGCAAAGGGTTGTAATTCTCCCAGACTAAATCCTGCCATAAGCAATTATTTTCTGCAATTGTTTTTGCTCAGTTCATGTCAACAGTTGGGAATTATTGTAAGCCAAATTGACAAAGCTACAGTTACACAAGACTGTGATCAAGCAAACAGAGCATAGCTATACTCATTATGCTGTTGTAACTAGCTATCTTGTAAAAATAGAACTATTTATTCAGTGTGATTTTCACAGGATTAATACACTTACTACATAAAAGCTCTTTTAAACAGTCACAAGGCTTTTAATGAATTGTGCCTTTGTCACTAGCTTTAGCAGATTATACTAGAAAAGGTGTTTGTAGTCCTTTTCTAACAAAAAGTTTAAAAATGAATGATTTTACTGTCTGAAAACAAACTCAAAATTAGTCAAATCTGAGAGGACATCTTCAGATCTGGAGACTTCAAAGGCAAGTAATTCTTTCTCTAAAAGTATATAATAAAAATACACTTCTCTTTATTTCCCTTCCTTGTGGTGCCTTGTGCTGAGGTTAAGATTTAATATGTAATTAGGGCCAACTTTGTCAACAGTGTTGGCCACATAAGAAAACAAAACAGCTAGGAAAATAAAGCATGTCAGTCTTACTTTGAGCAGAGCTGGACTGAATCACAAGTACAGTCCCTTCCAACCCAAATGCTTCCAGGATTGTTACACGGTTTCTATCATTTTACCTTACAAACCGTTCCATCCAACTTTAATAGTGAAGCAAAAGTAACGCACTAGTGAACACATCCTAGATCTATTGGAAATAGACACAAGGAATGCAGATCCCATGTACAGAATGGAGTTCTGCTTTCTTAAAGGAAACGTCTCTGAAAAAACAGGTGATACACAAAGCGCAAATACTTTCCGTGAGGTTTTTTTGTAATAGAAAGTCCCTCCTGCATAAATCACCAAATCCCAAACAACACGCTCTTATTGCCCTCCTGTCTTAAACTCTGATCACTAAACTCTTGTTCTCATAGCTTTCTCTTAACTGCAAGACTTTTCTGAAATTAATCCCTCAGTATTCAGTCACTCTTTTCTCACCACCTGTGCTGCTTTTGTCTTGCTAGTAATGCCAGCAAACACAAACCTGCATTCATTTTCTTCAACTGACATTTAAAAGAAGCCATCAGCATCAAATGGAACCCAACTCAATCAGCCCTTCCCTTACATCACAGTACCTATGGTGAGTTTCCTGCTGTTGAGACCCATTGTTTGTCCCACTCCCAGTAGACATAAAGGACACTTGGTTACTGTCTCCTTACAGCAAGTATTATCTATCTGAAGGGCATCATTCATCTCTTGAACTTTTCTCTATACAAAATACTTGAAGATGAAGAGTCAGCAATAACAAGACTAAGAGGTCTACTGCATGGCTTTGAATACAACACACCTATTTTTGCCTCCCAGTAAAACACCAAACATAAAACCTCAGTGTGGCATATTTAACCAAGAGACAGCCTGTGGTGAACAGAAGCTAACAAGTGCTGTTGCAGGCTGTTGCTCACCGGTCTTCCCACACTGAAATGAAAAGTGACATCATTCTTTAGCCAGCAGAATTGGGAAACTGTCACTTTCATGACTCCACCACTGTATTATAATACTAAGCTCACTCTACTATCAGACAAGTTGCTACAACTTTCGTTCATCCTGGCAGCCAAAAGCAATGAAACAAGAGCAGTTATGTTTCCCTTTTAAAGAAAAGTAGTGAATTTCCCAACTATACACATATTGGGGGTTTATTTTGCTTGGCAGTTCTTTAACTTTCAATCATATGAGAAAAAGATCAACTATGTAGGAACACAGTCTGCAAGAGTCTGCTCTAAGTGAAATCACATGTAAAGGTAAACTTGCCATTTTCATGTTTTGCATGTGGCTTGTGGAAAACACAAAGAACGTAATTGTGTTTTTTAAAAGATGCAACACTGTAAACATTAAACCAAGAATTTTTTAAAATAATATATTTTTGCAAAAATATATGTTAAAGAAAATATATGTTAAACACCAAATTGCTGCACAAAACCATGGATAAAATTATTTCAGATTTTTGGAGACTAAAACCTTTATGAATTTATATTGAGTTTATCCAGATCTTCTGGAATTGATAGCTTCTGCAAAAATTAAATTCTCAAAATATGAACTTTTCATTCTGAAACCAATCTATATTCGTTCTTTCTAAACTACAATTTTACATAGAAAATGCAAGACTATTTTTTCTTCTTGATGTTCATAAGGAATTTTGGAGGGTCTGGATGTTTCTTTGGTATAAAAAATGTCAACTTTGGGGATAAAAAAAGTATTCTAGTCACAGGCATGGTTCTTGTTGGACTTCTGCTTATATAAATTCTACATATATTTTAGATCTTGTAGCCTTTTTAAAAGCACTTCAGTCTATAAGGGGTTATATAGAACTCCTTGTGCTTTTTTGTTCTGGACACCAAGTTTGTATGCAAATTCTACCATCACCTTCAAGAGAACAAGCACCTGAAATCAGCACCTCTTTCTCTTTTGTGTTTCATGCATGTATTTGAACATCTTGTTGGAAGGTTTCCTCTTCACCAAGGAAATATATAAGGGAGGCAAGAACTATATGATTTAATTCAATCCCTTCTATGGCAGGACAGTTACAGAACAGCGTATTAGAACGGTCTAAAACATAAAATAAAATTCTATTTTTAAGATTAATTTTCTCTCTCAAATAAAGACATTATTAAATAATAATAAAACTATTTCATAGTACTTTAATATATGGCACCACAAATAACTTCATAAAATACTAATTACAGTTTCTCGGCCAAGAAAGTGCCTATGCTGACAGAAAACCAGAAGTAATCACCACAATATAACTCTTCTCAGCAAATATGGCAAAAGAATTGTTTTCTGACAACATGAACCATTTAAAAAATGTTTCAGGTTCAAATTAGTTACTGTACTGCTTTCTTTACCATGAAGCATTAATGCCATAATGGTTTATTGTAGTTCTTGTTACCTCTGTTTTTGTTTATTCACTGGTAAAAATGACATTTTAAAGACCTCTAAAAATATCTTTCTTTAACCTGTAAATTCTAGCCTGACCTTGTGTAGCTCTAGATGGTTGGGTACATGTAAATAGACCTTCATATTTGGCATGTTATGCCCTTCTGAGATTTTCAGATTGTTCCAGTGGCTGCGATTCCACAGCTGCAGGTTGTAGGAAATGGTAGCATTACTTTCAAGTATTCTACAAAACAAAATGTAGTTTAAAAGCCCCCATGTGGTTTCATGTCTTTATTAATGTCTTTAGGTTCACACCGATTTTCAGGTTCCATAAACTAGCAATGCATCTAATCAAAATCCTTCGGAATTCTGATCAGAAACTTCTAGAAATTGAAGGTTATTGGAAAATATAATCTTATAGTAATTTTTAAAAAGGTCATATATATTTAAGATACTTCAATAACTATTCCACTTTCATAACAAAATATCCATGTTAAAGAAAGATTTGCTCCATTGCTCTGAAGGACTTTGCAATTTAATTCTGATCAGGCAAATACAGGTGAACAATTTCATATCAAATCTTCCCCAACCTAACAGTAACATATTACAAGGTATTCAAAACTGTATTCTTTCCAGACTGAGATTTCTTTTTTCCTCCCCAATTTAAAATGCTCTCAGGAAACATCAATTGCCTGTTGCAATACAGTTAAGCCAAAAGTGCTTGACTCCAAAATATCAGAAGAAAGAGGATGAGGACGATGGGGAGGCAGAGCAAGAGAGGAGATCTAATACAACAGCATCAGATCTTTTCCCTTTCTGTAAGATCTGAATGCTATACATAACTATTTCCATAGTGAATACATAAGCATTAGAAAATGTGAAATCCAATAAATGAAAACTGAATGAATTATTAACAAAAATTCTATCCACTTATTTTCTAGAAAATGTCTATATAACTATCTCAAAACAGAGCTGGAAACAACCTTTCAAAAGCAGGGTCTAAGATGAATTTATAGTTTTCACATTTCTGAAATGAGCTAAGATAATTTTCTCTCTGTTTCTGGTTATGTTTTTACTGGGTATCTCTGGTTATCACTGATTGAGTGAAGGGATTAAAACCACCATCATTCTGTAATTATTACAGACACACATGATATTAGGACTTCTTTTTTCCTATTCTGCCTAAATAACTGAGGAGAATATAAAGGTGTTGACAACTAATACAGTTTTCCTATTGCAATGCAATACCTTCTCTTTGAATAGAGAATGCTGGTCACAGCCTTTACCTAACAGCCAGATGAGTGAAATGGGAGGGTTAGCACATAAAAAGACATCCCTTTCACAGAACGAAATATTATGAACGTTCATTCAAATTACAGTTTACAAAAGAAATAGGTGTTTCTTTATGACCAGTTAGCAGCAAAGCATTGCTTTTCTGTGCTGCTATGCACTCATGTCATTCAGAAAGGGAGAAAATAAACTGCCTCAAGCATCCACAAAACACAAAGTGGTTACAAGTTGTGAACTTGTGTACTGAAGATCCAAGAACAAGTGCTTGTTAAAGAAAAAAAGTGCTGCATGTACTTTCAAAAATAAGTTACTAACTTGTAACATTTGAGTAATCTAAATACTTTAGGAAAAAATTAATCATGTGGTTCGAGTATTTTAAAAAAACTTCTATTATACCTGACATTCACTTTTATCAGGCACTTATTTTTGTGGAATGAGAAACAAAGGAATGTCCCACAACACAATTTGGTATTAAAATACATGCAAAGTTAAACTGATAAATTCAAGTATAGCCAAATTGCTTACAAACATTTATATTATCTTCCATTTCAAACACAATGAAATACAAAACAGACAATGAAGACTGACACAGAACTTTATATTTCACATTCTCTGTATTATTTAAGTGTCCTTAAAGCACTAACATTAAATGCAAACACTACAGATCTAACATGATATTAGAAACCCCATACCTCATCTACTTAGCTGGGTAAATAAAACTATCACTTTATTATAACAACCTACATATCAGAACTGTATACTATGGGCCATAGAAATGCAAATCTTACCAGGAAACATGTCTTCCATTGAATCTTAGATTCCTCCCCAAAATGCCAGAAGAGCAGGTAGTTCTAAACCTACAAACAGTCTGCACGCTGCACTTGACCAAACTAACAGTCAGGCAACAGCTGCTCGGTTTAAAGCCACAAACTGTGGCAAAATGCATAACTGACATGCCTTGTGTAAGCCATGAAGAAGACATGCATTTGGCTGGCTCCCTGAAAGGTCAGGTTACCCACCTCCCCAGATAAAAGCTGAAACACTGGGATTCAAATGGAAGGAAGTTTAGAAATTAAGGATGAGCATACATCCTGCTAAGACTAAAAGCATTTGACTTTGACAGAGGAGTTATAAACAAAAGCGATTTAAATTCTGCTGGGTTTTCGGTCTTTAAATATATTAAGAAATAAGTTAGCCTACACCCATGCTTTTGTACAAGTTATATTTATATCCGTGTTGTTTAAACAGGCCAAAAGTAATAAATGGAGTAAGTTTTGTTTTAGGAAACTTCAGCTGAAGCATTACAAAAACTGTGACATGGGTTTCTTTTTTAGCAGATGCCCTACCTTTACAGTTATTATGCCCTCTGCACTAGAGTCTCTAATCAAAGGCATCAACATTACTGGGATAAAGGCCTATGACTTGGGCAACGATCCAAAAATGGTTTTTTGAGAGGCAAACAAGAAAACCTCCCTTAGGCTTCCAGAAGTGTGATTAAACATAATGAAATTACAAATAGAAGGACTAACAAAGACAGCACAACCTTCCAACTGCATATATATTCATAAGCTACATAGATACCAAAACTGTGCCTCAATCCCATTAGTCATTAACATCAGACTGGCATTTGTATCGCTTCTTCTTGTTGTTCTCACCTTGGCCTTGTCTACCCACAGTTTACATCACTTTTCCAAGCAGCAGGATTCCATCAGGGAGAAGTTAGTTATGAAAGTTGCTAGAGTACACATGGCTGAAATGCAATACACTGCCACAAGAAACCTTTCTCCATTTCCCCAGGAAGTCTGAGAGTGATCCGTGTAGAACTGGAACACGAGTAGTACACTCAGAGCCACTTTGTTTATATGTTGAATATAAGTTTTGTCTGAAAAACCTCTACTTGGGAACAAGCATGAAACCTTGCCAATACATCACTATTTTTTTTTGCATTGTCAATACCAGCATATTATTTTTTAATTGGAAGAATGAGAACTGAGTGTTGTTTTCAACATCCAGATGAAAACTAATACACTTAGATTTCCTAAGAATTAGTGTTAAATATGATAATGCAACAACTGCCATGGGGATACAGTACAAAATTTAAAAAATAATTTTATTTATATATATCCATTTCATTAATGCCATCTCCCTACAAAAGGACAAAACAAACCATCAGATTAAACATTTCTTTCAGTACAGAGTCAGTACTAATGAATTTTTCACTAATTATAAAAGCAAACGACTGAAGACTTAAATAAAAAAAGAAATCAGAAAGTTCTTGATTCTACAAAGACAACTTTCCAGTATATCTTAGAATTTAACAAAACAAACAAATATGTGTGGACATAAATTAAACAGCATTACCCTACAAAAGTTAATTTTTCTTCTAATTTATGTCCCAGAAACAAAACTCCTCATCTTGAGGCTTGAGGTCCTTGGGGTTTTTCATTTATGATTGACATGCTAACATAAACATACCAAAAAGTTCCTTTGTACACTTCAAATGTTCCCATGGACACTACTTTTACAAGGCCCATTCAAACAAATATTCAGACCTTTAAAATAACAAACAATAATAAGCAGTTCAGGGATTAAGTATCTGCACTTAGAATCTCATTTAATTTTTTCTGAAAACTAATTGTACTTCAGAAAAAAATACGCTTTGGTTTTGAAACTCACAACACTTTGCACAAACCTCTGCACTCTGAGCCTTCATCTACAGATATTCTCTTCCTCCATGCAAAGCACTAATAGCACAGTCAGCTATTCGCTGGTGGAAACAACAGCTATAGACTACCAACAAAAACTGCCACTGGAAACAGAGTCAACTACATATGTTATGAAGGTGGCAAACGCTGGCAGAAGATCTGCCTGCTGTAAGTGACGATCAGGTTTGAAACCATCTAAAGAATATGAAAGGGTTCAAGTCCATGGGACCTGACTAGATCCATCCATGGATTCCAAGGGAACTGGTGGATGAAGTTGCTAAAACACTTTCCAGCATGTTTAAAAATTCATGTCAGTTTGGTAAAGTTCCTGCTGCCTAGAACAGTAGGAACACAAACCCTATTTTCAAAAAGGTAAAAAAGCAAGACCCAGGAACTACAGGCCTGTCAGTCTCCCCTCTGTACCTGGCAAGATCACAGAACAGATCTTCCTGAAGATTAAACAGTCTCTAAATTGGAAAGGCATGTCCATGGGACTAACAGCAGTGATCTTTCCTTTCTGACAATTTATAGGCACAGTCATCACAGCCAGCTGCAGGTGGTCCCAGGTGTCTCTTGGCTACAGGTGTCCAGCAAATCTTTCTCATCCATTCTGCCATCTCATCCTTGATCCATGCTTCCTACCACTTCACTCTTATTTCTGCCCTTAACCAGTTGACTTGCATTTGTTCCTGCCCTGTATCCTGGAGCCAACAGAGTATGCAACCCTTAGACTCCAGACTCATATCCTTGCTCAGATAATTTCCTCTTCTACAGTGTGCATTGCCTTGACTCATCTTCTTACCTTAGATTCTCAGACAGATGCTTTGTCTTTACAGGTCTTGATCTTAGCTCATTTGGCTTTATCCCTCACTCTAGATGGTCTTAGCCTCTCTGCCCAAACACACACAGATCAGCTAAATCATCTTAGCCTTCCTAAATCTCTATATGTTAAGTCTGTTACAACTGTCAAAAAACTGCCCCAGCTTCAGGGATCCTGGAATTTCCAGAATACAGTAACAATAAGCCTTGTGCAAAGGGGCAGAAGAAACAACAGAAACTTGGACTCTGTTTGCTGACCCGTCTTTACTGATGGAAGAGTCTAATTTCAGAAAATCCCTGACTATTGAGAGATGAATTAAGTAGGTTTTTTAAGACTACACAGTCTGCCTCCATAATTGTGGCAAATCAGTGTCTTATTCTTGTTCAAAAATGTGTCTATTTAAGAAGGTCTAAGTGGGCTTTTTTTAGAAGATGAACAGCAATGACCAATGATGTAGTCTCACTAGTATCACGTAAGAAAATCGCATCAGACTTGAACAGCTTTGTAAGATATTGATAAAAAAAAATCCTCATATACCTCTTTTTAGTTCCCTTTAGTTTCTCTTAGAGAGTCATAAAAGTTATGCTTGTAAGGGTTAGGGTACAAAGGGTAGGGGGAGGACAGGGAAGCAAGGTTACAAGCTTCTTTCCAAGAACAAAATCAGGTATCAAATACAAAGCACAAACCAACATACAAAACACACACTCTAGTTCCTACTTCAAGCATAAAAACATCAACACCACAATAACTGAATCTTCAAATATGATTCCAGTGAAAGTCCTGGCCCATTCACAACTATGAACAGACTTCTGTAACAATCAATTTGTAAGACAGAACAGGCTGAGAAGCAGTATTTCCTTTCTATGTAAAGGAATCTGGTTTCAATCCAAATCCCAGTGAAGGATATTCTCAAAACCTCTTACTAACCAGAAATTCTGAGTTACATGCAGAGGTGCTAAAACAGTCCAGCTGAAATGTTTTCAGTGTTCATATGTGAAAACCATGTCCTCTGTAGTAATAAAGATGCTGACAAGGATGTGAATGTCACTGAGCAGCTGTGGGAACTCCAAGTATCTGTGGTTCCCGGGAGTCCACTCTCAGACTGTCCCTGTGCTACCGGGACCACAGTTGCAGCTCCTCAGCTGGAAGCCTGACAGTAATGTGAGCCATCTGAGAGCAGGCTTGCACACTCACTGCTCCAGACCCAAGAGATTAGTCTCCTGATTAGCAGGCCCTACATGAGTTTTTAAGACTCTCAGTCCTAGATCCATGTGACTGGCAATTCTAGCTTTGGCACTGGTACGTTTGGAAGTCTTCTCTGGAACTAACACTGGCAGCCAGTCTGCCCTCAAGACTATCCTAGCCCTGGGGATTCAAAGCGTTTAGGGTCCTTAGCTACTGAACAAAGCCTGGAACAGTGTTTCTTGAGCTGGACTGCTTGTGACTATAAGGTTCATTGCTCAGGTCACAATATCATTCCTGAAGGACTGAATACAAAGAATTCACACCATGTTTTGTGCTAGAGAGACATAAAACCATGTGGCTGAGTACTCTGCAGAATCCATGTTTCCAGAGTAGATATTAAATAAAGTCCCCAAGTACAGTGCATAAAGATCTTGATATTTCCCCCCTTAATTCATGAAGAACAATCCCCATTACTTTAATGTGTTCCTCTTACCCAGACTGTGCAAGAGAGTGATGAACCTCTGTGAAGACAGACAGTGAAGTCCCAGAATTGCAAATGTTTTGAAAGAAAAGTAGTAGAAGGTTGTCTGGTCCTCCAAACATAAATCTGACAGCCCTCAAGAGCTTTTCAAGACTGGCTGATACAGAATGGTTTTAATAAACAAATTAATTTTCACTTTTGTGGGAAATAATTGCAAATGGAGTAAGTGCAGTAAGAATTACTCATGAATTTCCAAACACCTAAATTGTGTTCACAGTTTCACATCTGAAGTTTAACTTATAGCAAATCTGAGGAATGGTTTTACCTGGTGAAACATTTTTATCTACTTACCACAGACCTTGCTATCATGTTACCTGTCTTTGGAACAAGACTGAGCATACTACAACATAATCTGGGTGTTGGCTGCCCCATAAAGAATTCTTAAATTGTCAAATCTGGAATTCAGTAGTCCACCTGTAATATGGCCTGTGTATCTACTTCCTACTGCTTTCAGTGGACATGTTATTGTGCCCTGCTCTAGGAGAACCTGCTCTATTAGAGAGGTTGGACTAGTTGATTTCCAGAGATCCCTTCCACCCACTACCATTCTGTGATTCTATGGTTCAGACAGAACTCTAATTTACTGGTCTGAGCTGTGATTTTCTAAATGTCTTGTGACTTTCTTACCTAGAAAACTTCATTCTTATTTCTCCCTCTTACTGGCGTCCTTTTGATCAACACAGATGCACAAACCAATTTGTTTTTATATTGGTCAAGGAAAAAGAAGAGTTTTTAGAACTTTCCCTTTTGCCTCCATCAAAAGCATTTATTCCAAGCCTGAGTAATAAAGATCCATACACCATGTTCCATGTAACACCGTGAGGGCTTCAGTACCTTGATTAGAGGGTAGAAGAGTTTTGTGCTCTGTTGGCTGTTTTACCTGTTTTGTATAAGGTACAATAGGCAAAAAATATGGACACATTTGTATGTTTTTCACAGTTTTGGGAAAAAAAAAGTAAATAGCTTTGGTGCAATTCTAAGTACCACTGAGTAAAAAAAAAATACACTGAAATGCAATTCCAGTGAAGCCAAGACATGAGGTGAGGCAACCAGGCTCTGTAACTGCTGCCCAGCCCATTCAGTCATACTCTACACCTTACAGTCATACTTCTATGATAATAAGAGGCAAGCTAATATGGGTAACACTGTTATGGATGCTTTCTAAAGGCCACCTGATTGGGAAACTGGAGTCAATGAGGTCTTCTACAGTCAGACGAAAGTAGCTTTACAATCACAGGGTCTGGTTATCATGGGGAACTGCAACTGCTCTAGTACTTGTGGGAAAGGCTACAGAGCCAGGCACACACTCCTGGAGGTTCCTGCAGACATTAATGGTAACTTTTCGCACAGATGGTGGAGGAGCTGACAAGGAGAGGTGTACTACTGGACCTTATGCTGGTGAACACAAAAGGACTGGTTGAGGATTTGAAGGTTGAGGGTACTCAAAACCCACATGGATGTGATGCTTTGCAACCTGCTTTAGTGAACCTGCTCTGGCAGTGGTGTTAGACTAGATCTCCAGAAATCCTTTCCAACCCCTATCATTCTGTGATTCTGTCATTATATTTACAAGCAGGATCAAACTCCTGCTTTTCAGGTTCAGATAGAAACTTTTTCCTCAAGAGAGCTATCACCCTCACTGAAAAAAAATTGCATAGGTGGATTACTTAACTTTTACTTTCAGTACAGTCACACATTTGTTAGTTTCCACTTCCTCCCAGGTCACATTCCTGTCACAGCACAAGAAAAACCCTTCCAAAAGAATATTCTCCAACCCTCCAAAAAAGAGGTTTGATCAATTTAGTTTTCAAAATATCTGCCTGAGAAAGCAAATATTTATTTTAATCTTCCTTCCTGGTCTCTCTGCAGTATATACCACTCTTGGCTATAATGTTACCTTGTTCAAAAAAGATTGTTGGAGCCCAGATGAAATCTGCAGCAGTTTGAACTTTCTCTGAATGGCTACA
The DNA here is from genome assembly GCA_013397515.1 of Upupa epops. Lineage (NCBI taxonomy): Eukaryota > Metazoa > Chordata > Aves > Bucerotiformes > Upupidae > Upupa > Upupa epops. Next base: position 341,954 of record VZRI01003765.1, on the reverse strand, counting down.
AACCAAAAGTACCAGTGAAAAATCACCATTACTACTGTACCAGTTTTGGCTGGATCAGACTTAATCTTCTTTATAGCTTACATGTGCTGTGTTTTGGATTTGATATCAAAACAGTGTTGAAAACACGGGTTTATTTTAGTTATTGCTGGGTAGCAACTTTTCTGTTTCTCCTGTTGCTCAACCAGCTAGTAGCATGGGAGGTGCACAGAAGCTGGGAGGGGACACAGCTAGGACAGGTGATCCCAACCCACCAAAGAGATAACCCATACCATCTAACATTATGTTCAGCAATAAAAGACTGGAGGAAAGAGGAAGAGTGTACACCTAGAGTCACGGCATTTGTCTTACCAAGCAACTGTTACATGTGATAAAGCCCCACTCTTCCGGAAAGGGATAAACATCTGCCTGCTGATGGGAAGCAGCAAATGAATTCTTCCTTCTGCTTTGCTAGTACACATGGCTTTAGCTTTATCTATTAAATTCTCTTCATCTAAATCCACAAATTTTCACACCTTTACCCTTCTCATTCTTTCCTCCAGCCTACTGTGGGGATGTAAGTGAGTAGCAGTGTGGCATTTAGTTGCCTATCCAGTTTAAACCATGACAACTATTAAACCACACTATGGTCAATATATTTGCCTTTCAACACCTCCCAAAAACTATTAAGTGAAGTGCTCTGATGACATTCTGCATCCTGTCATAAATCAAACAATCATAGAGTGCTTTGTCTTGGCAGTGACCTTCAAAGGTCATGTAGTCCAACCCCCCACTGCAATGATCAGGGCTATCTCCATGCAGATCAGGTTTCTGAGAGCAACCTGATCTTTAATGTTCCAGGGATGGGGCATCTACCACATTTCTGGGCAGCCTCTGCCAGTGTTTCACCACTCTCATTGTAAAAAAATTCTTACATGTAGTATAACTTTACCCTCTTTTACTTTAAAACTGTCATGCCTTGTACTCTGTAACAGGTCTGTCCCCACCTTTCTTACTAGGGTTCCTTGATAATGCTAATGTCTCAGTTCATAACATCATCAAGTAACACTGTCCAAATGTTTTTACACAGGATTCTACTACTGCTACCTTTGTTATTTCTCAGATATATTAAATCACTGGCATACACCTGAAAATGAACCTTCCATATCCAGAAAACTTCAATATCCTAAAGCTACAGCATATCTGTACCGCAACAGAGACCACTACAGTAAATCAAACCTCTACTACCTACACAGGTTGTCTGCTGAATTGTAAGTCAAGTTCAGGATTTTGTCCTTTTCTTTACAGCCTCAGGTCCTTTGGCTCAGAACTCAACAACGGAAGTGTACACCATGTAACAAGGGCACCACAGAGATCCCAAAGTAGTGCAAAGTGTGCTGGTACACAGAGCACACATGTACAGCTACTAGCTCAGCCTCTATAAAAAGATACAGCCACATTAGAATGTCAGCGATCCTGAGCTAATCACTGCTGCTCCTTTTGATGAACCTCAGCTCTATAGTGACAGTCACTAGCCATGTTTTTCTGGCACTGCAGCAGGCTAGTATTTGTAGTCAGGAGACAGCAAATGCATCCTTAGTTTCAATCAGGTCTTGGGCATCAAAACCTTGTGCTCACTTCTTCTAAGGTCCATCAAAATCCCTGTTTTAATGCACCAAGAACATCTTTGTCATTTTTAACCTCCACAACTGATCAAACTAAATCACACAATAGCATTCTTACTGCATACGATGACCAGCAATGAAAGTTAATACGTCACATCCATCCTCCAATAGGCAATTTCCATATAGACAATACCTATGTTATTTGAAATGATACAATAGTAGAAAGACAATGGCTTAGGGTGAAGACAGTAAAAAGAATACTGACATAAACCAGTAACAAAATGTACGCACTTACCACACAGTGCTACACTGACAGCTACTTGTGTGACAGTAACAACTGAGTAGAGTATATATTCCTTACTAAAATCCTGAACCAAGTCAGCACATGAGCAAGAGCACTTGAGAAACATTGCACAAAAGGGACGCCTCAGGAACAAGTAGGCATTAAGGTTGCTTGCAGGAGCGTTTGTAAAAAGAAAAGAAACCCCAAAAAGGTGTCTGTTTTTCCATTTTGGCACACATTTTGCCTTTACTAAAGTAACCCAGCTAGTCATCATGACATGTAATGATTGCAAAGGAAAATCTTTGAAAACATCAAAATTCTTTTTGTCTTTATACCTTCATATATCCTCTATACCTTCATACATGGAGTATACAAAACACACAATTTTATGTAGTATTATGCATTCTGCAGTATGATAATTAAAGTGGACAGCTTTCAAAAAATTAAATCTTCATTACCTTTAAGCATTGTTCTTCCAGTTGATCCTCCAAAAAGATTTAAAAAACCACTTCTTGCTCCTAGTGATGTAGTTGCTTCTAGTAAAGCACCAGTTATATAGTTAGAGAGTGCAGTCCTCTGTAAGGTGGCACGGTATTGACAGTAAGCACCTGGTACACATGGCTTTACATGAAAACCGTCACTGTTGCATATACAGTCCGTATCAAACGTTGGGAGCTTTCTCAGAAAATGAGGAAAATATTCAAAAATATCTTCGGCTCCTTCTTCTTCTCTCACTGTATTAAAGACCTGTGAAAAATGCAAAAGGACAAACTGTCACCTCATTTGCTTAAGATAATGCATTGAACTTCAAAAAACTCCAAGCTAACATGACTTCTTGTAAAGCTCGATGGTCTCTGCAAAAAGACACTGCCTTAAAACACTGCATTTATGCTTTAAATGTGAAATGTCTATGAATCCAAACCTGGTGTTTGCAGATTTTGAGTTGAGTTCCTAAACAAGTGGTTTAAATAAGATGCCATTCTGGCTTCCAGTCTGTGGTTAAAAGCATTTTAATAAAAACTGGTCTAAGATTCCCAGTAATAAAAAAAAAAAAAGCCACATCAATACATCTAGTCAACATTTGAAATATAGAACATACACAAAATTATTTATAAGATTGTTACATCTATTGTACTTTCAGTGAAGTCTTACAGGTATCAGTAGCATAAAAATGGTTCTACTCAGTGTTTGCATTTTTTCTTGCCAACTGGGAAGGGCTTTTGCAAATAGAAATTATTTAATAACCGAGAGCAATTTTTCAAAATGTTCTGGTGTCACATTCATTGCATTACTTCCAGCCTATGCACAGGTTCTTTATCTAATATTGGTTTAGTACTCTTTTTCCAATATTTATGCTAACACGCTAATGAGCTTCAGCCTGTGGCTTAGCAACTAAGTAATGTTTGCTTATTTAAAAGAGTCTAATGATCAAAGCAAGAATCTGGAAGAAATCTTTTCATTTAGTATACAAGGAGAGACTTGATTCTTTGCATTCTTGTAAGCTGACCTACTGATTAACACTAGTGACTTGTTTCAGTGATCTGTGTTTTGCAGTTACAAAGTGTAAACTACCAAACTAAAAATGAACACAGGAAGAGGTAATTTACAACTGTTACCAGGACAGGTGCTGAGACAGTATTGGTAGGGTTGTGCCCCATCAGTCCTTAGATGTGCATAACAAATAAGCTGATAGCTTAATGATCACAACTGGGTTTTTTGTGAATACTGGCTTATTTCTTGTAGCTATCATTCCCTACATACAAACAAAATACTGTTATCTATCAACAGGGCAGCAACTTGATACACTTTTACATTGCAAGCGCACATGTGTTCAGTCAAACGATGAAGTGTTTGTGCAGCATGTGCTTGCCATGTGTCAGAGGCACCAGGAGCCTTGCCACAAGACATGTGCCGGACTAACCAGGTCACTAAGGACAAAGCAGCTCCTGGCACAGGGTCCTGCATACACATCCCCTTCTGCCCTATGGCCTGCATTCACTCTGACATGCAAACCAGCATAATCCTTTCATCCAGGTAAAGAAATTGAGAATAGCAGAAGTTTTGATTGAGCTACTAACAATTTGGTCATGTTTTAATCTCTTTTCTTTTTGCCATAAAGGCACACTTTAAACCAGTGATCCTGCCTCATGCGTGGATTAACATACCACACATAGAAATTTCAGCTTGTTTAAAAAAATATTTGGTTAATTCAAATAATTTAACTTCTCATAACTGCAGCTACCTTCCAAAATATTTTTAAAATTGGGTTCTGCAGCTTATAAAGGCATGCTCTTCAGCCTATGAAACTAAAATTTCATTCAGCTGCCAAAGCAAAGAAACCATTTGTTGACAGAAATAGGCGACAGTGTTTTGCTAGAGAGATTACACATAGAATAATGGTGTTAATCTCTTTTGTATAAAGTAGACTTCAGGGCACTGTCTGTCTCCAAAGACACTGCACTTCACGTAACATTTTCAAATAGTGTTGGTTTAGATGAGCTAAAACTCTGAATGCGTCCCTTCTGCTGCACACATATGAAGTTAGGAAGCAATGCAGTCTGACAGTGTGTGCATAGTGATCGGCCACTGAAAAGAAGCAAACAATCAAGTCAGCAACGTATCCTCCAAGTAACTGATAAGGAAAATCCCCCTTTCAGTGGGGCTGCACCAGACAACTGTGGACATTTAATCTTGCCTGGATGACAAAAAGTTGATTCCAAGACGAGGTTGACAGAGCATCCTGGCTGATGTAGTTTTACTGATCTATATCTTTACCAGAAAACAATGACTGTAATTAAAAATTAGAGTGAACCACAAGAGTAAAAAGCAGCACTAAACTGACAGCTACCTACTATCTAAACTCAGTGACTCACGAGAGCTCATCACTCCTGATGTACTTTTGCCTTCCATATCAAATTAAGGATTCCAAAGCCATCTGCAGCTTGTTGCTGCAGCAAGTCACATACCACATACTAAGCAGTAATTCACAAGAAACTGAGGACAGTATCTGTAACTGAAAGATTAAACACGGATAGATTTTTATCTTTAGTGCAAAGTACAGATACTTACAAAATGCTTAGGGTGAACTTTCTAAAATGAACACACATGTAAATGGATAAATTTATATGCAATTATACTACCTCCAGATTTACTTTAGACAATGAAAGTGTACATTCTAATAATTCCTTTTTTTTCACTACTCTTAAAGTAAGAAATAAATTGAAACATGTAACTCCATGTACTAATACACTGGTAATCCAATGAAAGCATACTATGGCTTCAATAGATTTTTATTTGCTTCTATTTCTTTTTTTTTAAATAAGTAAAAAGAAAATAAAAACTTGCAACACCATTTTTTCCAAAACATGACAAGAGAAACATGTCCCCCAGCTCAAATATGAAAATGAAACATTAAAATAAAGATTCAATTCAGGCAGAATTCCATCCTTGTAGTTTCACAACCAAATCCATATTTGGAAAATAAATGGAAACAAAGCAGATTTTTCAACTCTTACTAATGTATGCAATAAATCATTAAAACCTTACTTTAAAAAATATCTCAGTTTTACTTCTAGTAACTTATAATGGTATCTCCAAGTTAACTTACTGATAACCTTCAGGCTATAAAACTTTCATACAGTGACAACAGACGTATTTTGTTAAGATTTTCTTTAAAAATAACTACAAGAACAAGTAACTCATGCTGGGCTTGGCACTATTCTGTGCTTTTCTCTTAGGATCTTTTCGTCACTACAATTGCAAATCGTATTATGTCCTTTTCTCCACACACATTTCTGTAGGTTTAATACATAAAAAATAGAGAAACATAAACACTGCAGTCATTCTTAGACCTATCGTTTATTACAGATATTCCCCCCAAAATGAAGTTGGAGCTCACAGGTGCTGCTGTACTGGAAATATTCATACAGTGGTTCATACAATTAATTGTTGTGATTTCTTAAACTTATATGTATCTCTTTGTATTTAGCCTAATCTTTATTTGCTTCTCTTCTTGTATTTTCTCTCAGGTATTTAGCTTAGAAACTGGGGATCTGTTATCATTCTATCAAAAATCTAGCAGCAGCTTTGCACATATGAAACCCAGAAATGGGCATTAAGGACAGACCAAAGATTCCCATTATCAGGCTTCATGTCTCTTACTTTATAATAATAATTAAGAATATGTGTATCCCAAAAGCCATGATAAATTACATGAAATCACTACTCTGAAAATAATAGAAAATAGTCCTTAGTGGGACTTTCATAATTCACTGCATTGTTTCTAACTGGTAGCTGTCCAAGCTTTTTCTAAGCTCTGACATCAATATACCCTGAATGATCAAAATGAAACACTGACATCTAGGAGGTCTATACTTATGTATATATACACACACCTGTATATATTCCCAGTTAGTACTACACGTTCTGGCCTATTTTCCTGACTGTTTGCCCTCAGAGCATTCTGGCTATGGAGGTATGCTGACAGCCTGCATGTAGCATTGCTGCAACACAAACGATTCATTTGCTTCTTAGTGCACTGACAGCTGCCACTTATTACTGTACAAATCTGCTCTGTACACAGTGCTTTATGTCTTGAAGATCACTCAAATATCTCCTTTAAAAACACAGAGTTTACAGAACATGTGAGTATAAGCATAATTACTAGCATCACAGGAAATGCTGCGCTTTCCAAATTTGTTCTGTTCCAAGAAAAATTTCATTTAAATGAGTAAATTTTGATTTTTCATTCTGGCACTGTGTGTTTTTTACAGAAGAATACCCTCACTCATATAGACCAAACAAACAAATAGTGCTCTCTTGGAGGTCATGACCACTCATTTCATATAGACTTATTCCACAGCATTGTAACTCAAATATCTATACAAGGGAACACAACAACAGACTGCTATGAAAAAAACACTTTGGGCAGAAAGACATTAATATATAAAGTAAATTTGGATGTAGAGGAGTGAGACTTAGAGGAAAGAAACTTATCAGAATGTGAATTTGGTCAGAACAAAAGAAATCAGCATTAATATGCACTTAGTCAATATTTCAGTTTTACGACTTCCAAAATGGTACTGCAGCATCACATTTTGGAGCATTTACTTAATAAACAAATAGCTGATAGTTACATCATTTTCTGAAGGATCTTGTGTTCCCTCAGATTTATTTCATTCAGGGCCTATGCTGTTTCACTGCTAAAGTACAAATGCAGAATAGATTAAAAAATTATTTTTTTTTCAAAGATGCTGCCTAACTAGAGCCAGTACTTGCTACTGGTCAGTTCTGTCTAAAGATATTGTGGAATCAGGATTATTGTCAACAAAAATTAAATAGATTCTACTATTACTCCCTAGTATTGTCAGCTTTGAATAATGGAATCCTTTTTAAAGTGGAAATAAACAAAGTTCCTAACAAGATTTCTATCAAAAAATTAATTTTACCAACATTCTTACCTTGAAAAAATATTAATCTAATAAATCTAAAACTACAACCCACCATTCTTCTGTTTGAACAAGAATGAGGCCACTGCCCAAGGAACATTTCTTTTAGCTACAAACACAAAGGCCATTTTGGCTACTATAATTTTTAACATTTATCTCTTGATCTGGAACATTGTGAGGGAACCAGTCAATTAAATACTCTCTGAAAAATGCTGAATTGCTAACTACTTCATTTTCTAAGATGTTGGGAAAAAATACCTGTCAACTAGTATCTGCAGAAATGATGAAAACCAGAGCAATCTATGCAAAAATGTCTGCCACTAATCTGGGATTTTAAGCCAGGTCATATGAACACCTACAAGTTTGTAAGCCAATAGAGAATAATTAATAACTTACTTTATGATCTAGTTCATATTTTCAAACATATGTCATGCTGTGCAAAACTAGAAATGTATCACTGTATTTTTTCACAGTAAATTGTCCACTTTTCATTTAGTCTGTATAAACACTACAGGTACAAAGAGACTTGGATAGCGCTCATAAGGCCAGCTCCAGAAAAGCACTGCAGCTTTCTGCTCTAAGTTAGCTCCAAAACAAATCACCCACTTCTCGGCACTGTTTGCCAGGGAGCCCATTTTGAGACGGCTTACTTGCTTGTGCACATATATTGTTTACAGCATGACAGAATCGAGTTACAGTGCTTCCTTCATCAACTTCCTCTGAGTGATCATAAGGCTCAGGCATCTCAGCAAAGAAATTCACTACAAAATTTGATTAAGAAGACAGCAAGAAATCAGATTCTGTACGGATGCACATTCCTAACTTATTATTCAAGATTAAGTGGATGATAACAAGTAATCACTCTTGGTAAATCTGACTGCCACTCAAATTTGCATGAGACTATCCCAAGCTTCTCTGATTTCTTGTTTTCCTTGATGCTATTGCAGATTCTCCCTAGGTGCACTGTAGCAGACGTGGCAACAGAGTGGCAAGCATATCTCAAAACACTTACAGTTTTGCAAGTTCAGGTCAAACTCAAAAATTCTCATGAATCCTCTCCCAGCATCTCATGATCCATCTTTTTTGGCTAATGGGCAACATTCTAAAAGTATTAACAACCATCTCAGATTAAATAAACAAATGAAAGGCTACATAGCATGACACCCTTCATACCCAACAGATTTTGGAGGTGTATTTAAATGCCACCATTAAGGTGGCTCTGCAAGACTAGAGAGGAGGAGACTGAGGGGATACATCAAAAATGCTTGTAAGTATCTAAAGGGTGGTTGCCAACAAGATGGGATCAGCCTCTTCTTAGTGGTTCCTAGCAAGACTACAAGGGTCAATGGGCATAAATTGGAGCATAGAAGGTTCAGTATGAACATACGGAAAACCTTTGTATGGTGAGCGTAACAGAGCACTGAAACAGACTTCCCAGAGAGGCTGTAAAATCTCCATTTCTGGAGACATTCAAAACCTGCCTGGTTATGTTTCTGTGTGATCTGTTCTAGAAGCTGCTCTAGCATGTTTGGACTGGATGACCTGCACAGGTTTCTTCCAATGCCCATAATTCTGTGAAGTACCCTGCAAAGCAGAACTGATAGTTTCAGCAAGAGTACTTGGTATCTAACCTGTTTGTAGCTTTAGCAACAGTAGAAAGTGAATAGTCATCATCTGAAACACAGCCATTTAATGTATTCAAGAAAGAGCAGTAAAGGACTGGTTTAGTATCATGTGACATGGCCACCACACCTACAACAGGTTGATAAAAAAACAGCCTTGGGAAGTAACCTCAAAGCTGCAGCAGCTGCTGACTGTTAATGAGAAAGTTGAATATATACACACATATTTGCACTTGGGAATATGAAACTGTGCAAAGACTGTTCAGAACCTCAGGGGTTAACAGTGTTCTCTACATATCCATTTGCTCACACCTTACTCTATACATTTTCACATGTTGCTCAAGATGAAAACCTTGACCTGAGTGCCATTGAGCGGCAGGTACAAGGCAGTCGGGGGATCAGGCCCAGCCAGCATGGGTTTATGAAAGGAAGGTTGTGCCTAGCCAACCTGATCTTGCTCTACGAGTGGATGAGGGGAAGGCTGCAGATGTGGTCTACCTAGACTTCAGCAAAGGCTCAACACGATCTCAGACAGCATCCTCCTGGAAAAACTGGCAGCCCATGCCTTGGATGGGTACACACTCTGCTAGGTTAAAAACTGCCTGGATTACAGGGCACAGAGAGTGGTTGTGAATGGTGTCCCATCCAGGTGATGTCCAGTGAGCAGTGGTGTTACCCCAGGGATCACTGCTGGACATAGTTCTGTTTAACATCTCTACTGATGACCTGGATGAGGGGGATTGAATCTCCCCTTCGTAAATTTGCAGATGACATCAAGTTGGGAGGAAGTGTTGATCTGCTGCAGGGGAAGAAGATGCTGCAGAAAGATCTGGATAGGCCAGGTCAATGGACAGAGACCAGTGGGATGAGGTTTAACAGGAACAAGTGCAAGGTCCTACATTTTGGCCATAATAACCCCCAGCAGAGCTACAGACTGGGTACGAGTGGCTGGAAAACAGCCTGGCAGAAAGGGAGCTGGCGGTACTGATCGACAAACGGCTGAATATGAGCTGGCAGTGTGCCCAGGTGACAAAAATGGCCAATGGCATCCTGGCTTGTATCAGGAATACTGTGGCCAACTGGACTAGGGCTGTAACTCTCCCCTTGTACTTGGCACTGGTGAGGCCTCACTTCGAGTACTGTGTGCTGTTCAGGGCCTCTCACTTCAAGAAAGATATTGAGGTGCTGGAGCAGGTCCAGAGGAGAGCAATATGGCTGATGAAGGGACTACAGGAGAAATCTGATGAGGAGAGGCTGATGGAGCTGGGGTTGTTTAGCCAGGATAAAAGGAGACTCAGGGGGACCTTATCATTCTCTATAACTACCTGAAGGAAAGTTGTAGGCAGGTGGGGGTTGGGCTCTTCTTCCAGGCAACTAGGAAGGACAAGAGGGCATGGCCTGAAGCTGTGCCAAGGGAGATTCAGGCTGGATGTCAGGAAGCCCTTCCTCACAGAATGGGTGGTTGAACACTGGAATGGACTGCCCAGGGAGGTGGTGGCATCCCCACCCCTGGAGGTGTTTAAGAAAAAACTGGATGGTCTTACTGATTATGGTGATGTTAGACCATAGACTTGGCTTGATGATCTTAGAGGTCTTTTCCAGCCTCAGTAATTCTGTGATTGAGCAGTAAGAATCTGAACATCACTGCATTGAAGATGCTTTGAATGCAGTCAACAGAAAAAGCAGGGAAAAGAGGAAAGAAAGGAAAAACAATAAAAAGCAGCAAGGTGGAAGTATTTTTTAGCATTACGTGCTTTTTTCCAATACCCTTCACACCATTGTAATTTTAAAGAAAGATCTCTGCTTGTGTAATTTGCAATTTCAGGCAGCAAGTAAAAGCAAACACCTGTGCTTTATGTCCTTACTGCCCAAACACGGGGTTGTGGGGACATCAAATACACTCTAGCATGTACTATCACTATCTCCTGACATTATTTCCACAAGAAAAAAAAAGACTGAAGGCTGCTCAGCCCAGTAACGTAAGAACATGCAATTAATCTTTGTATAGTTTTGTGCTGTGTTTTTATGTGGGGTGAATTCAATGTGTCTTGTCCATCCCCAAATAGAGTTAGGTTATTTTTATTTTGCCTTTGATTTATATGTAGATTTTGAACTCTCCTTTAGTTTTGTTTTTGTTTTGGTGCATGAGCACACTAACTAAATTAATTGGCTAATTTTGTCTTGGACCTGATCAATCAATGACATGTTGAACTAGGCAGAAGTTGAGAGAAACCCCTGACATTCTGTCTGGTACCAAAAGAAGAAACTCACTCAGATTCAAACCACAACAGGAGTCAGTGCTTGTCTCAGCACATTCACTACAAACTCTTAATTCACTCATGGCTTTTCTAATAACATCTAGTGTTACAGTCACTGTGGGAGTCCCAGATGTTATCTCTTTGCTTTTCTGCAAATGACCTTTGGGTTCTAACAGTTTAGATAAAAACCTACAATGTGTCCTTTAGTCGCCCTTCCAGCAACCATCTTGTCAAAGTCCTTGTTCTCAAAGGCTTGTCAAACTTTCAGTCTGTTTTTGGTGATTAGGAAGATGTTGATCTTTATAGAGTCAGGACAGAGCACAAGACAGTACATGCTGCAGAGCAGTAAGGCTTACTTTTTGCTGTGTAACACATTTTATACCATAAACTGTAACTGGGCAACATGGCAACTGGGCAGAAAGCAGCGGGGACACAGGAAAACGGATGAGTTCACTCTAGTAACACAGGGCAAATTACTGATGGCAGCTGGAAGGTTGCCAATTGACAAAACAAGCTCAGATTTGCCCAAATATCAATATTCATTAACTACTGTTCTGTGAACTTTCTACAGCTTCAATTGCAATTAAAGAAAATGCATTACCTCACCAGCCAGTGTTTCTTATTAATTGTGTCCTGTTAAGGATGAGATCATTTTGAGGAGCAGGAACTGAATTTAATGAGGATCAAACTGTCTTGAAGAAGCATATTCTTCAACATTCTTCAGAAATAGTATCACCCATTCAGTTCTGGTGCATAACCAATGACTGTAGCAGTCAAACATTTTCATTTATGGTCATAAAAAAAGGGTTGTTACAGTTTAAAAAGAATGAACCAACAACCCACATACATTTGAGAGCTGGATTTACTTATGGCTGGAACTTTACAGCAGGCTCAACTTCCAGCAATTCATCATTTTAACTTCTGATAAAAAAAAGCGTTGTTGCTATTACTAATTTTCCATTTCTGTAAGGTACCAGTACTAATTACTTAATAACCTATTACCAAAGGAGACATGGACTGCACAGATTTGGAAGACAGTAAAAGCAGTATGATAAAAGGAGGCACAGCTTTACCAAAGCAATGCCATCCCCAGAATCATCAGTCCAGTGGTGAAAGAATAGTAAAAATGTACTTGCTATGTCATGACAGTTAATACACTTTCAATCCAAGCCACTACTAAGGAGAATCATTTTAACATACAAAACAGCAGCTGACAAAAGACATCAATTATCTGTCATTTGAAAGACTGTTAGCAAATAATCAAAATTCAATTTGATTAAGGAGAAAAATGGAAGTTTGACACTGAAGACAACATAGGAGCTCTTCACATCACTTTTTAGCAACATGAAGAATGCCTTTGCCAGTGAGAAGTACTTCTACAATCTTAGCCAGAAAGGCAAAAAAACCCTTCACTTTCTGGTCAGCCAAGTCAGCTGCTTCTATTTCTTTTGCCACAAAGGTAGATCTTTAAGAAATATTTTTCTTAATAGTTACTAGTTATGTGACTACTAAGTTCTGTTACTAAATTCTTAATTTAATAAAATATTTTTTATATTTTTAGTACTTCTCAACTTATCATTCTGAGCCATTCTTTTGCTCTTGTCAATTCTTCATGAAACAAATATTTTCTATTTTCTAAATGAGCACTTATTTACTCCCTGCATACTGCTGTAAACAAATTAAGTTACAAACAATTGTCTCAGTAGGTAAATAAAACTATTCATACATTTGTATTGTTTCAACTTTATTCTAAAAGTAATTATTTATTTTTAATATAACTGCTAAGGTAATGCACTACTTTACTTATTTCCTGAGAAGACAAGAGTTATACTAGTCTGATGTGGGTCATATCCTTGATTGCCTAATCACATGCATTAGAATTGCTTGAGTTTACAGCTTTCAAAAACATCTATGGAGTTTTTAACATGAAAGTGTATGCATCACACCTACTTCTGTTCTAAAATCATGCTACTTCAAAATATATATGTATTTTAATATTGACATAACTCTTACTGATGAAAAACTCAAAGATATTCTGTTCCTATAAAATTTAGGTGTGATATAAAAAGCATCTAAAACAAGAAAAAGACTGACAGGTTAACCTTTCAACAGAGAACAGAAATTTTAGCTTAGCAAGGCCCATTACCTAAAATAGACAGTAATTAGAATTAAAATTTAACGTAAAAAAGCAGACAGAAATAATTCACAGTCATACCACTTACATGTTAGAATATTAAACGTGCCATGACTGAATAATTTCAATTCAACATTTTCATCGTGTATTCCACCTTTCATTGAACATCTTTGGAACATCAAACTGCAATAAGATACTACTATTAAAATGAATCTCAGAGCATTGCAAATGAAACTTAAAAATAGTAACTCTTACAGAAAACATTGAACTTTATTTTGTATGTCCTGGAAGGCTTACTTGCTTCAAAAGCAGATATTGATAATTTTAGTTAGGTCATCAGGCATCACGTTCAGCTTTTTCATTTCATAACACTGAGAGTGTGACAGAAACATCAATGAATGCTAATTCAGTGCAAAGAAACCCAACAGCCCCCTGTCCATATGTCTATGTATTTTTAATTACTGTTCTATATGTGGAGCATTAGTGAGTCTAGAGTTTCTCTAAGAAACAAACCAATCACCCAACCAACCAAAAACCACACACGCATCATATGTAAGCATGTATCTCTATGGCTTTGTACCTAAATTATGGCCACATTCCTCCCATTTGAGGACAGGCTCCCACAAAACTCATACACGTAAAAATAACTGCATCCTTGCATGTGTACTGATTAAACAACTTTAACTTTTAAACACCTTTGAAGAATGAGCTTAGTCGCATATTTCTGAACTACAAATTACAGTAAATTAGGGATAACCCACAGGACAGAAGAAAAATTGAAAGATCTCTTGTCAACAAGACCATCTTAAGAGCATAGAAATAGAAAACCTAATATTTATGGTTGTCGAAGACCATGTATTGCTAGCCCTTAAAAGTTGGGTTTGTCATCCTTTTTCTATAATCTTATCTATTTGCCATATTGGCTATAACTACTTTTGTAAAAGTCCAGCTTTCACTGTTCTTTTGAAATATGGTTAAATATCTGCTCTTTCACAACAGATTCCATACAGTGTATTCCATGTATTCCTGTGGTTCTGATACTAAAAAGTCAAAAGATAATCAATGCTAGGGGTTAAAGTTCACAGCACAGCCTACTAAAATTTTTAATATAGTGGGATGCAGCATCCCTGTGAAAAAAGTAACTGCTTAGAATTGCTTCTAAGGGTTTTAAGCTCAGATTATAAGTGTCAAATCTCGAAGTACAGTTAAGCAGAGTGTCTTCATATTTATATAATCACTATGATTATTTGTATCAAAGAATGATTTACATTGGATTTTATTTTACCATTGAAGATTTATATTGAAAAGTAGACCTTTCCAAATCTATCAGATTAGATCTACAGTAAGAAATGGAAATATTGCATAAACGTAAAGTTCAACAGAACATAGCTTTATCTTCAGTAATTTTCCTTTATAACCAATTGATATTATAAAAATACATTGTATTATAATTGATATTGTAAAATACCAGTATGCCTATAACTACAGCTGTAAAACTTAATCATCCTACCCATGGTATACAACTAATAAAACAGCAACCTAGAGCATTTTCTTTAATTCTCATTTTCTAATTCTGTAGACACTGAATCCATGACTATTTGTTTGCTTGTACTTCAGCTGTTCAGTTCATAGGGTCACATGAATAATTATAAGATTATTTTGGATAGTACTTAGGGGCCAGGAAATTCTCAGAGTTTTCATGACTGAATTGTTTAATAGACATTTAGGTCAGGCTACAGAGCATGGTTTCAAGAAAAAAAATTTAAATCTTTGCTCTGTAGAGAGGCATTTTCTACTTCAAGGGTTTTTTCCTTACTAGAAATAGAAAAGGCAACATTTCTTGCCCAATGTAACAATGGAATATTGATACACTGAATTTAATTTTTAAATGACATTCAATCTTAATTTATTGATAAAAAATGAGTTTTCATTGGTCACTGCTCACAACAAACACACAATGACAGTCCTAAAAAATCCCAACAAACAAAACAAAAACCTAAGGTCTACCTTGTAAATTTGTAGAGGAAAATTTTTCAGTAAAACTAAGCAAATAACAACAATCATGTATAGTACAACAAAGAAATTTTGCTGATGCTGGCATCTTGAATCAGTAACATGGTTCAACACTTTATCTTCCATAGTAATTAGCTGCTAAGGGAGACCATGCTTTATCCATTTAAAGTATACAGTGTATAGGCCTAAATAATTTCCTCTTTTTCTTGTTTCCAGCGGGTGTGTCCAAATGCTACCCTGAACAAAACAACAGTCCTGTGGAACACACTATGTTTATTTTTATGACACAATTTTGATGAATACCTAATCCATGCTAACACCCATATGTATTAGGACAACTTTCTGCTAGAACAAAACTGCAATTACCAAAGTAATTGTTACAGCAAAAGTTTAGAGTATCTACCAGAAAAAAGAAATAAATGATGGCAAACACTACCAGTACATTAAAATTGTTGAGCTTATTTTGCCGTCTCCAAACAGAGTTCAGGAAGCAAATTCAAGATCTAAACATAGGGTAATTCATTATCTGTATTTCCAGTTCAGTTCTACCTGCCTGAAATACACAAAATTGATAATACAATGTTCTATAATTTCCAAACGTTCTAATTCCTTAAACACTCTAAAGAGATGTTTTTCAAAGCAAATAATCTCACTTCAAGACAGAGAATGAGAGTGAGAAAAAGGGTGACTGAACAAGAGAGTGGGAGGGAGAGAGCACTGGTTCAATATTTAAATTATGCTCTTTAATTGTTAATGAAGTAAATATGATTCTGCAGGACTGGAGTGTATGTTCTCCGGTCTTTTCCCACTGGAGAGGAATGTCACTTGAGGCTTGATTTTCAGAATTTAAAGCATCTGGCTTAAGACCAGAAGAACAATCCTCTGGGGATTGTTATAGACCCAGGGACTGCAGCTTAGTCATCCATGGGATTTATTTTGCTTTAGTGTTAGCTTCAACTACACTTTGTATATAGAACAGCTTCCTTACCAAATTTCATAGCCACTCTGCTCAAAGTAATAATTTATAAATTGCAATTATATTACACTGAATGAGATGCGTAAGTGACCTATGTATATGCTTAACCTCTCAATCTGAAGAGCAAAACTCAGACTCCTACTATAAGCTTCTCTTTCATATCATCACAGCAGTTTTAAAAAACTTTGATTCAGTTATTTATTTAACATGTGCCCAAGTTTAGATGTTTCAAACTTTCTCAAAAGCTTCATCTTAGTGAGAAATAGCGCCCTTTAGTATATTTGAGAGAGCTGAGCACAGCTTTGTTTTTAATTAACTGCACCAAGTTTTCACGTATGCAATAAAGAATTTGTGTACTTGAGGGAGTAGTTGTAGTAAAAGTTTCAGTTAACGCCTAAGCAAAAACTATTTGCTCTTTTATTCAAAATAGTTTTCACAGAAGGACAGAAAAACCCTGAAAGCATTGTATGTTTCCATGAAACTCTAGTAGTAGCACAACATTTCACTTGCATGTTTACAAGTACACTGTTAAGCTCCTCAGAGGGCATTCTGACACAGCAGTTATTCTGAGAATAAGCAGGAAGCCTTTTCTGTTCAAACAGTTGTACGATAAGAACTTCAGGCAGCATCAGGGACAGAAAACAGAAAAAAAATTCTTTATAAAGGTTACAGAGATCTAGTGGACCCTTACTGTAGTACAGAATAAACAAGCAGAGAGAATTTCCAGACCCTTATTTTCTCAGTGGCTTATCAAGGACAATCTATTCTCATGGAAGGTAACGTTTTCATATGCTTTTAATAACTGAGGCTCATAAAGCACCAAACCTCCATAAAATATATAAACCTACTATAATACTAGCATACAAAAAGGGAATGCTGTGGTAAAAAAACCAAGTAATTTCTATTTGAGACATGTACTTCTACAATCTATTTTAAAATTGAATGCTTATATTCCAAAAGTATATTCCATATACTTTTTACTTATAGAGGACATTCTACTCTATAAAACTTACTAATTCATTGTTCTACAATTAAATCTGCTAATGAAAATTTATCTATCAGTGATCGTATTTTAAAAAAAACAAAACTATGATGGAACCGTAACTTTATGAAAATGCAGTATGGACATGTTGGACAATAGCTTGTTAAACAACTGGTCCAAAATGACATGTTTTAGGAGTCATAGCCTCTCTAAAACTCAATGTAG
Organism: Upupa epops; assembly: GCA_013397515.1. NCBI lineage: Eukaryota > Metazoa > Chordata > Aves > Bucerotiformes > Upupidae > Upupa > Upupa epops. Next base: position 324,413 of record VZRI01003765.1, on the reverse strand, counting down.
AAGAAGGAATAAAGATGACAACAAGTACTAATGCATAAACTAAGTTATCTCTGCATTTTCAATATGTACTTGAAACATGTGTGATTATAATACCACATTTCAGTTTAGTCACTATATTGATATGTCCTGAGTGGCTACCTCTGTATTTATTTTCTTCACAGAGCAAAAGCTCAATTCACATGCAGTCTACTTACCAAAATAGTAATTTAATCATATGTTATGTCTGTATGTCCCACAGCTCACCTTTTTAATCACTGTGTACACACTTTAAAACATGAATTTTATCTTTCTATGCATTTGTTCTGCTTACAAGTCCCACAGCCTAACACTGCTAGACATTACCAGAGTACACTTATCTTTTAACACTATTCATAATAGTATCAATCTTCAGTGAGCTTTTGTCAGTTCACAGCAGCATAAAGAAAAAGGTAGATATTTGGGCCCTTTGCTGAAGAACTCGAAGATTTGTCATTAAAAAAGCCTACTTGCTTTTAGCTTGGTAACGCTACAATACTAAATTACAAAAGCATCGGAGAGGCAAAACTTCCACTAAGTAAGTGAAAATAAGATAAGCTGTCATGGAGATACAGGGTTTCTGTTCATTAAATATAACCACCACAGCTTAGTCTTAGAGCTTATTTATATAAAAAAAAAGAGCATTATTGTGTTGTGTTTAAAAGTAGGTGCTTGGATTCCTCATTAACCAACCTCACAATAAATTGTTGGACCTGAAATTGCTGAAACATTGCACCTTTCTGGAAGAAAAGTATGCTTGAACTAGTACAGTGTGCTTGAACATTACAAGGTTTTTTTGACTATGTAAAAATGCAACATATATTTGAGAAAAGGAAACAATTCTCTCACTGTCAGCACTAGTGAGCTGCCTATAATTTTAGTTTTATATGCATACAATTTGGGAAAGTCAAAGCAGTATTTTCAGTATTTCTAAAAAACATACATAATAGTTAAATGTCATCCTGCTTGTACTTCTAGTAACAGTTTTCTATTGATTTCACTGGGTGAAATGAAAGGTACAAAATTCACACTCTAAGTGAACATTCAAAAAATTCACTTTAGAATTGTAATACACTTCACCAAAAACTAGGAAGCATTTTCTATAAATCCTTGCCATACATGCAATATTTCTTCATCAATTTACAGTAACAGAAATATTCACTTCTGCCAACTTCATTAACTGTGTCCAAGTATCTTATCAAAACAACAAAGTCAGAAAAAGAGAAGTCTGTAATTGTATTATTTATAGAGTTAAAGCCCAATACTAAGCAGACGAGTAGATACCAGTCTATTCAAGTTTTGTGACTTTAAGTTCTAAAATTCCGTAAGTGACTGTACAACCACACTAGCAAGCTAGTAAACATTCACATGCAGTATGTCTAATTTAAATAAAAAGGAAGCAACACAGACTTTTAGAAATCACTAATTGTTTACATCTGCAGGGTAAATACTGACTGAAAATGAAACATGTTCCAGTAAGAAATATCCTGCTTAATATACAAAGAATATCTTTTCCTGCAGAATTACATTCTTCTGTCTAAAGAAGGGAAGCCTTGCTGTTATTCTTGCAGTATGAAACAGCTTTTTGTATTTTATATTACATGAACCATACCTTTTCCCTTTGTATTTCAGCATGTCCATATCATATCGACTGGCAGGAAAAATTACAAAGTGCATAGAAAATGCAGCAAGTTGACACAAGCAGAAACTGCAAGTTAGCTTTCAGCAATACAAGATGACAGTCTGTTCTCGTCCACAGAGACTGCCTAAGAGCCTGGAGAGAAAAGAAATACGTTGCCAAATCTTAATCCCGTCGCTGCATTTCACATGGTCCTGCCTCACCTCTGCAGCTTCTGGAAGTCAGCTTTTCCAACAGCCAGTGAAAATCTGTTCATTTTAAAAACTCAATAAAGCATTTCAGTTTAACCACATAGAAAATAAAATCTGAACTATTCAATATTTAATTTTGCTGTCATATGGGAGTTTGTGTTTACACTATCACAAATCAAATGATGCAATCCTAGATTTATCTGAAAGCATTGCCTTATGATTCCTGGTACCATATGAATTTATAGAAGTATTCCACGGTCTTAATTTCTAAAATGTATTTACAAATAGAGAAAATTATGTCACTAGCATGATGTAAATTCACTGTCAAGTAAAAACCAAAATACTTCCATGTCAGATTTCTCATCTCTAATCTACTAATACAATATTATTGCAGAAAATATAGAGATTAATAGGAAAAAAACCTTTGAGTCAAATTATATAAACACAGAAGATTATTTATAATTACTGTCTTCTTGAAACAATTTCCAAGCACATTGCTGAGGTTACCTGCAAACTATGCTGGAATCCTGCAGATGCCCTTTCCTATTGATCCATCATATTCCTTCACTAGGGGGCACAATTTAGAAAGGCAAGGTCTGTTTCACAAGTGATTTTTGCTACCTTAGAAATTCCAAGGGTGACTGTGTGCTACACAGAGAAACATAAGTGGGTGAAAGAGAAATTTTCCTAATGCAGGAACCAAAATAAGCATATTTCATTCAAGTACAGATGAAGAAACCAACGTGCTATAACACACTAGCTATTTTGTGGCTTTGTGGCCTTACAGTCCTCAGAAAGAGTTCTTAAACTGGGTCACATTTCAAATAAACTTGAATAAATTCATATCTGGTAACTTGGATAACTTTATCTCAGAAATAAGCCTTGTTCCTATTTAGTCAACTGTTAAATACTGCTCTTGAATAACTTCATCTGTGGCCAAACACCAATTGAAAAGCAACCATTGGTGAGAATAACAAGTCACGGTAAATTAAAAAAGTATTATAAAGGTAATTATAAAGCAAAAGGAGAAAGACACTGAGTGGCCGTAACTGTACAGTAAACATGGTAGTTGCATCTCTTGTGAAAACACATTTCAAATAAAATGGCTTTACAGTGTTTAAAGTACCTTGACTTCCCTTCTGTGTTAAAGAAAAACTAGAACAGATGAAAAACTATGAAAAGATGCTACAGTGGCATACCAGTATGTTGGGAAAGTCAACAACATGTAAAACATCCAGCTACCAGTAAAAGCATCCAACTCTCAGAGCTGCCTTCAGTGTCCTCTTACAATAATTAACAGAGCATAACAAATACAGAAAAAGAGAACATGGCAAAGATCAGTCTTGATGACTTCTCCTAACAGACACAAATGACTTTCTGAAAAAACTGTATCAAATGTTTTAATATTATACTAATAATACTCATCAATCTGCAATTATCTAGCATGTAATGTAAAGATAGCAGGATAATTCTCTCATTGTTCCAGAATTGAGGCAAAGACAATTTCAGACACATGTTTTTCTTGAGTAAAGTTTTCTGCAATACCTTGCATCTATTTTTCTACTCTTCTATTAAAAATAATGAAATATCATACAATAGCTGTCTGCGGAGAACTGTTGTTTCAAAACAACTAATGTCTCCCTAATCACTGATTTTCTTGGCTGCCTGGTATTATATAAGGTATTGCCTTGACATTACAGTATGCACTCTACACCCAAAGTTCCCTAATATCAACTGGCATATTTTTCCTCAAGTGCTAGAAGCTAGAATATATTTCTTGCCTGTTGTTGTCAAGGAAAATGTACTTCTAGTTGACAAGTCATGACTACTCTGAAGTATGGCTCTTTTTTTCCTGTATAATCCACGTCTAGAGGACAAACCTTTCCATTGTATCAATATTAAGAAGTCTACATCAAATTCCCAGGCATGCAAAGAGGATGACCAAATCTTCCACATGCACGGGTTCCATTACATTATTTGGAAATATAGATTGATCAGTGAGATTTGAACGGAAGTGTAACAGGTGGATAAGCCCTGTGGGTGTATCAGTGAGAGGTACAGCTCTAGTCCCTTCTTTGCCTTGTTTTTGCCCAGTAATGAGCGTATTTCTACACAGAATGACCAAGTAGTAGATCCATGTACTCTCTGTTTCAAGTTACTGATAAAATCTGTTGAAGATCATCTGTCAAAACTGAGACTCTTTGACAGAGACATATCATATAAATATTTAAAGATACCTCCCCACAGAAAACATGTTGCATACACTTGTAACCATGCTGAGGTTTGCAGCACAGATTAACTTCTCAAAGAAGTAATCCTCTATCACTATAAATGTCTTGCAACTACAAGCTACAAAAAGCAGCTATTCTTGCTTAGCTAGACTGTCAAATGTTCTAGCAGAAGCAGAGAGAAACATCTACAGATATTCTACCTATTACTACTTAGAAAACAGACAGCTTACATGACAAACCTCCTCCTTCATTTCAACCCCTTCATAATAAGAGAGAAATTAATGAAAAGATGCTCATCTGAACTAAAATCCTTCCACTCCCAGCATTATTTTCTATTTCTACTGTAAAGAAGAAGAACAGCAATAATTCTGAATTAAGCAAACTAGGAAATACAATAAAGTTCAGACAAGTGGTTTTAATTGTTTTTCTTAACTATAATTTATTCCAAGATATATTTGTTGGCAAACATCTGTGGGCATTTAATACATAAGATATTGACATTTTCAAGCCTATGGACGTTTCAAGGATGCATTAATGAATTGCTAGCAATGTAGCTTTGAAAAAAAGGTAAGATGATAAAAAATACAGCTAAAGTTAAATAAAAAGGCTAAGCAACTCTATACACTGTAGCTTTATCCATACATATTACATGCTGCTGCAGTTCACATTGTTTTATAGCTGCTACTCCATAATCACTGTAAAAACATTGTTTGGAATTTCAGAGCAAATCACCCAAACACATACTTTCAATTGAAAATCCCTAACTCCTGAAGTCACTCAAAGAGTCTTCACTCTAAGTACCTATGACCATGCCATTATGCAAATAGTGTAAACCCTGATACCATCTAGTACAGAAACTGCTTTACTCTTTTAAGCTTCTTTAATGTGCAACATGATCCACTATGCAAAGTTAATATTTCAAGACAGCAAATCTGTTCTTGGCAATTCCAATAAAACAAAAAACTAACAGATTTGTTCAAACGAAATTAAGCACACTTCTGGCAGATAAACAATGAAATTCTCTTCCCTCTTTAGGGTATTAGGGTTTGTGCAGAAGATCAAAACACTATCTAAATACCACGTATAGTTTGGCAGTGCTCTCCACCAGTTGAATTTAAGCCCTAAAACATACTCTTTTCTACACAAATAGGTTCATGAAACTAACTAAATGCACAGAACCCTAAAGTGACTCTCTACACACAAAAGGAAAGACGTGGGAAGGACAAAATATAAGGGTTACAATCCTAAACAAGTCAGGAGTCTTAACTCTCTTCATCTTTCTCAGCACAGGGTTAGCAAGAAAAGCAAATGCTTTCCCTGTCAAACACATTTTTCATGTATTTTGTAGTGCCAAAACATATGGATCTAATAGCGTAAGAAGATTTACAAGAGATTCCACTCGTCTATGGAATCCAACAAATGAGCAATGTCGTTCCCTCCAACACGCATCAACAGCTTTTTTGTTATTTGTTGTTCTTCCAGTCCAAAGAAGAAGAGTTATCTTTTCTCAATAATTTCAAGGAATTTTAGGTAAACAAACCATTACAGAATGTCTAAGGGGTGACAGATTAAAGTTTATTGTGCCAGCACATGAGGCATACATGGTGCAACCTGCTTTAGCAGAAGATGAAATACTCCCTCGCTGCAGGACTCTCTTGACAAAAAGGTGACTGTTCACTATTATTCAGCTTTGTTCTCCTTCCAAAGAGAACAAACTATCTGTACAGGACACTGACCACTTAATTAAGAACTACTCAATACTGAAACAGTTTTGATTTCATAGTAATCTTCTCCAACACTGCAAACAGAAAACAGTTGTGCTATAACATGGAAGCAAGCTTTGTATTTCCTACAAACCATTAAATACCTATCACATCAGCTTTCCACTTCCCCATATGAATGACACCTGAGAGAGCACTCATCTACAAGGAATTGTATCAGGGTATACAGGCTGGGGGAGGGGAAGAATTAAAAACGACAATTTATACAACATCTAACATATCCCCTTTGGTCTGCTTGCCAAGTCTGGCCAGAGCAGAAAAATCCAAATGCAGAGCTCTGGTGTTACAAGTTCTCCCACACACTATTCACAAAGTTTGTCTGTGTAATTTCACTGCAGAGAGCTTTAGCTTCTTAGGAGAGTTTGGAACCTGTGTCCACTCTGGTAAATATGTGCATTTGCAATGCATTAAGTACTCCTGCTGAGAAAGTGAGAGCTATGTTTTGGGCTCCAGTAACGTCCTTTTCATGACAAATATTCTATATGATCCAGCCATCCCTGGAAAGATTCCCTTTGATGAAAGGAGAAAAACAGTCCCATGAAAAATTATTTCCTCCAAGAACATAAATAAGAACTCTCTAGCTCATAAAATGTCTGGTAAGAAGGAATGAAGGCAAAAATTAAAGACCATTTTAGAGAAATTCAGAACAGAGTGAAGCACTGCTTGCACTTTTATACCTGACAAAGATAAACTGGGAAGTCTACATTCAAGCTGTGACAGAAATGTCAATCGCTAAATACCTTAGTATTTTCTTTATGGTGCACTTCCCATTTCTAAAGTTTACTGTAAAGCTCTACTAGTAATGGGTAGGCAAATCTTTCTCTTGCTTTCCAAAATACCCAGGAGGAGAGAAAACAATACTGCAAAATCTCTACATAAAACAACTACAATTATGCAAACACACCAGAAGTAGAGAAAGTTAAGTATATGACATCTCCAAAATATAAACATTCAGAGGAAGAACCTGAAGAAAAACCTAGCTTACAACTTGCAGTATCTCTTCACTGAACAACACTCCTTCAACTGCTACAATTACAAGGCTAAACACATCTGTCTACCCCCTGACCTGTTTTGAGCAGTCGGGTAAATGCAAATTGCTGTATGTATCAGTTGTTCTTGGATTGAGTTTCTGCACAAATTCGGATTGTCAGAATAGACAAATATAGGACAATCCTGTTATCTTAAAAATTATCCATAAGAATAAGAAAGACCAAATAGTGCCATAACTTTACATACACAATGTAACCCTGAAACCTTCATTCTATTTTACATTTGTTTTCTTATGAATGCTTCTGAGATATAAATAGAATATAAACTATAGTGTTAACTTTCTTCATAAGAGGCCTGAAAATAAATATAATTTTGAAAAATTTGAAATATCAGAAAGATTTTCTAGAAGAGTGTCTACTGTGTTCATGAGTTCCTAAGTTTATTGTGTCATACAGATCGGTAATTGTACTTTGAAGATTTCAACTCTAAGTTTCTATGAAATAAAGGATGTCCGGAAGAAACTGCTGACTGAACAGTTATGGATATTAACAACTAACAGGATTTTCTTTCACTGAGACAATGAAAAAATACCAGAACATGACTATAAGAAGACATCCATGAGAAGGTTCTATACTCTGACAGTGATGTCATATGGTAATAAAGCAATTTTAACCTACTCAAGAGTACTCTCCAAAAGCACACATATGAAAACACTATCAAAAACCTTACTATTAACCAAACTTGTGTCCTTCTGACCTGCTGTTATTTGTGAAGTTCAAAACTGGAGCTACTCAGATGATTTTGTTTGGCCAGTTCAAAAAACACAGCTACACACGGTATTTAATACTTATGATTTTCATCTGATTCCACCTACTGGTAGGAAAATTGCTTTCTACAGCCACGACAACAGTACAAACAAGCACAAAAGCTTTGCCCACAATCTTATTCAATTAGCAGAAATTAAAATGGGCAACCACTTTATTTCAACAACAAATCCAATAGCCAACATTTAAAAATCTCCTACTGAAGACTTCTAACAACTGATATTTCAACTTCTTAAAAAATTCATAGGCTGCATTTAGGCTTGACTAAATTTTTGTAAACATTTCTGCATTAAGGCCTAAACATGTTTGAAATGCATAGCAGTGAAGACTGAAAAAAAAATTTCATTTTTTAAATATCATTTATTTACTGTTTACGCTGTTTCTCACACTGAAAAAAGTTTTATCATTTTGCCAAGAGCAACAGTTTCGTAAATACATATTTTAAAATATTTTTCAAATATCTGTGCACAAAGAAGACATTTTATGCAACAAAATATCTCAAACACTTTTTTTACATTCATATAATTTACTCAGAATAAATATTTTTGCTTATATTCATAAAAACGTAATTGCAATGACATAAGAAAACATCATCTCTGTTCAAGCCATATAAGCAGAAAAAGCCAGGGGGTCTGGCTCCGTGATGGGCAAATTCACCTCAGAGAAAGACTGTTTTGTCTGGCTTGTAGAGTAATGTCAGCAAAACACTAAACCCTGATTTTAAATCATTATGTGAGGAATCCCAAGCTAGTAAAGGGGGGGAAAAAGTGTTAGAAAAGTAAAGTTGGATATATACATCATGGACCTTACTTTTCTGAATAAAAATTGGGATCCACACTAAATTGACCCCATGACATCATAAACCCTGTAAAGACTCTTCTACTTGGAAAAAGACCTGCCTCCCTACCCACACTCTTACATTGGAAATGAAAACAAGACTATTTCTGCCTAGATTTCACAAATGTGAAGGAGGACTTCACCACAAATTGCCTGAACATAACCTTAAACACCTTTTAAATCATAGAATCATAGAATCATTAGGGATCGGAAGAGACCTCGAAAGATCATCTAATCCAATCCTCCTGCCACAGCAGGACCACCTACACCAAGTCACACAAGAACACATCCAGGTGGGTCTTGAATGCCTCAAGAGAGGAGACTCCACAAACCCCCTGGGAAGCCTGTTCCAATGCTGCCTTACCCTCACTGGGAAGAAGTTCCTTTTGATATTTCTATGGAACCTCCTCTGTTCTAGCTTGCACTCACTGCCCCTTGTCCTAGCACCAGATGCCTTTTAGAAGAGCCTGGCTCCACCCTCCTGACACCCACCACTCACAGATTTAGATACAGGAATGAGGTCACCCCTCAGCCTCCTCTTTTCCAAGATCAAGAGACGCAGCTCCCTCAGCCTTTCCTCTTCAGGGAGGTGTTCTACCTCCTTCATCATCTTCGTTGCTCTACACTGGACACCCTTAAAAACACTGTCCAACCCTCCCCAAAACATCTCTTCCCTTTCTCTTTTTTTTTTTTTATTTAATCTCTTGCCCCATCTTAGTCTAGAATTCACTTACATTTCTCCTTTAGCTGACCATCATTCAACGTGATTAGGAAAAATACTTTAAAAAAATAAATATATATAACACAGTAGAGTCACTCAGTATTCTGTTGGAAGGCAAAAGCTACATCTGAAATATGCTTGTAAAACGTATAAACCTTTAACCATTTTAACAGTGCTCTACTGACTATGTCTTTCCTGACCAGTTAAACAGTTAAAAGTGGGGTGAGCTTGTACATGCTGTTCCTTCATGAAATATTTGACACAGAAATATGCCAAAGCAGCTTAGTTCAGAAAGAAGCTCTGTTTTACTATGGTACAAAAACATTTCAACTGTGTTTTTCACAAAAAATGTGAATGATCTTTCTTTTGGATTTTCAAATATTATTTATCTTTGAAAGTTGAGAAATAAATCAGTTACAAGAAGAATAACATAATGATGCAGTTTGGAGCCACATATAGTAAGGCTGTTGTTTCTATATTTACTGTCAAGAAACTTTTGAAAATACTTTCAAAGTAGCCACTTACTTCCAATAATTCTTTCAAACTATGAATGTTTCCCATGTGCAATTAATTCTCCACAGTATGTGCACTGTGACTGAACCAATAAACTTTCAGAACTGAGAATGTAGTGCAGCACAGTGCAGACACCTGAACTAGCTCTGTGAAATGAGGAGCATGTGGAAGCAATAGTATTACCTGTTTTTTCCATTGTATTGTATTTCAACTCTCTCCCTGTTATTACATTAGCTAATGGAATGATGACACAACATGGTGATGACAATTCCATTTCACACATGCATTGATTACTGTATATTTGAATAATTCATTCATTTTCAGACTATAAGCACAAGCTTGCTTTTTTCTTTTGCTCTGACTTGTAGTAAATCACAGTGAAAAACATAACGAAGTACTCTTTAAATTCTTTTCTAATACAGTAAGAACAAAGTATAGAAACAAAGCTTTAACATACTAGGTTTGACCAGTATAACTTAAAAATGAAGACGCTTCAGTATCAGTTTTCCGGTATATAATAGGATGTCAGATTCCTCTGTCTCCACTAAAAGAACAAAGAATAAAAAAATATTCACTAACATAAAGCAAACTCTGTGTCAGAATCAATACACATTGAGTGCTCCAATTGCTATCCCCCTCTGTCTACTGTGTACACTATGCTGAAGTGCTTGTTGTGATGTCATACGTCCCTGCACCATTATGTGAAAAGAAACATATTTAATTCTAGCCACACTCTTTACTGTAGCTGCTTAATTACTTGTTTTAAAATGGGTATTACCCAAGTCATGTCTACATTCATATCTACTAGCAGTCTTTTTTAAAAGCATGGCTTTCTGTACAAAGCAGAACTTGAGGAAACTGTCCCAAAAGCTGACAAAGTAATGCTGACCTCCAGGCAAAGGAACTCAAAGCTGCTGTAAGACATGAGCCTATGGACTCTGAAAGGCTGCTGCAGCCTCATCGGCCCCATCAGTGCAGACCCAGAGCTATATCCAGTCTTTCTGCAAAGATCATGCTGAATGGATCATAATGTGCCATAAGGCAGAGATAGGTGTGAGATAAGCTTATTAGAGAAGATATCTTTGACTAGTTGGCACACATTTTTAAACATTTAGAATTAATAAGTGGGGGGAAACAATTACTTTTCCATTTGGGTCTTTGGGGTTTGACAATGATTACTTTTCCTCTTGACTTTGGAGGGTTTTTTTCCAAGCATCATACACCAAAGTAAGTTTGGATTTCCATTTTAACTTGCATTCAGTTTATAGATTTTTTTTCCTTTTTACTCTGTCTAAAGAAATATCCACCAATGCTCATTTAAAGTAATAATGCAGCATATAACAAAAGCGTATATAAAGCGTTAATAGAAAATGCTTGTTAAATAGAATCACAATCAAACTGTATGAATAAGTCTGTCCACCAGATGGCACATGTCTCACATATTGCTTCAGATACAGGCAAACTCCAGAGCATGGGTGAAGATAAAAGTTTTCCTGTTTCTTTTTCTTCTAATGTACTAATTTCAGCAACAGTTTAGAATTCATACAGTCTCAACAAACTAGTACATATGTTCTGTAATCAATGTATGGAAAACTGAACTTGTTTCCACACTTAAAATATACGTCACCGTCCATGAGCTACTTTGAAACCTTAACCTTTTCCCTCCTAGCAAGAAGATGCTAATACAGTTCTACCAGAAAAATCATACCTGTAAAACTATCCTTGAGTAGATTTAGGTCAGCATAAATAGAGTATAAGGCCTCTTCTTATGTATTAGTTTATCCATGCTCTTGAATGCAGTTGAATTGTCAAAAGGACAACAGAAAGACAAAGATTTTTATCATTATGGGCATTGTATCGCAAATTCAGCTTCTTCTAGCATGTGTATCTGCACACGTACGTATTTGCAAACCAGGACTAAGTGGAAATGAGTGCTGACAGTTATGTAGATACTGTAGTTAAATAGAAAGAACGCTTGTAAAACTTTTAAGAGACTGTTTCAGTGAAATTTAGGCCCACATTTTCAAATTGACCTCTTAAGATCAAGCCTATAAATCCCAGGACTCCTAAATGTTCATGCTCTGATTATGAGAAACGACAGATCCTCAGTACCTCCAAAACAATGACAGCAGACTAATAATAGATGTTTGGCATTTGATTTAAATTCCTAGATTTAAAAACTCTGACTATAACTTTTTTGAACTCCCAGTGACTTACTTGCAGTACCTTGATAGCTTACACGAATGTTAAAAAATAGAAAAGTCCAAAAATTAAAATTGCTGAATGTTCAGTGGCAACAACATTTTCCTAATGTGGCTTCAAATTTCATAACTTGACGGTGCTTAACCTGCCTTTTAGTTTTATGGGTCTTTCTTCTTGGGAGAAAATTCATAACAAGGCAAGTATTTATTTTAGAGTAACACAATAATGATTATTCTAGGCAAATATATCCCAAGCTACTTATTTTCCCACAATGGTAAATTTGACAATTAAGAAGATTTTTCCTAGTCTTAAGGGGTCTGGAAAACCTTAATGTCTTAATAGTTTAGCCTAACAGTATGACAAGGGTTTGACAGTTTGGGGTTTGGTTTTTTTTAAGGCTCGAACTTGCTCTCCTGTCATACAGGCATGCTCTGCCATGCAGACTGTGCTTATCTCACAGCTGCTCCAGACCCCTGGTACAGCTGTAGGATGCCATTCAAGGCAGCTGAAGATGACGCAGTCACAAACAGGACAGACAGAAGAGGCCAAAACTAAGAGATAAGCAGCTCAGGTATGCTAATAGGAGGAACAGTGATTCCTTTTCTCCCCTGTAAATAGTAGATGTGGTGAGCCCCTCCCCAGGTCTGCAAGCTTTCAAATTCTGTCCTGGTTAGCAAGGTTTCAGCAAACCATAATTTTAGTGCGATCAGACCATGGATATCAATGCCTTCAGTCACTGACAATACTTAAATAAAATCAGCAAGCCTAACAAGAAGACCATAGCAAAGAAAGCAGCAGTTTAAAACATGATGTTGTAAGTTACCTACATTGCAGACTGTGGGGTTCATAGCTTTGAATACCTTTCAACTAACAGCCATTTCTAAAAAGCATGTTACTTTCATCAGATACCTTCCAGAACAGAAAATATTCCTGGAAAAAACCCAAGCAACCTATAAAACATCATCTAAATAAAAGCCTAAGAAGCTATCAAAACAAGCCAACTACTGAGCTTTGCCACACATTCTTGGCTTTCACATACCAAGCCATGACAGAATGCTGCAGCTCATAGTGGTATAGAAATAAAATTAATAACAATAGTTCTCCAAATTTTTCTTCACATTTCCACTTGAAATGGCAACTGTTGTATATAATCATCATGGTACTACTGCCACTGGACTACTTCTGTCTTAGTTGCAGAGGAAAAAGATTCTCTAGTTCTGGTTAGGTTTGGAAAGAAGACTATATAGTCGGTGGTTTTTTTGCTCTCTACATTTTTTAAGTCCCAAAGCTCAAAGGGCTCTTTGTCAACTATCTTTTATTTTCCTTCCAATTTTTTCATAGAACACTGGCTCCTTTTCATTAGTCCTTTCAGTTAACTACCTTACATATCTCATTAGCAAATTCTGCCCACGACTGCTAAATCAATTACCAATTCTTTTACTTAATTCAACAGGGGGCTTTGAGGTTTTGTTCTATTGGACCCACTTAGTCTTAACTACATGTGCATGTCCTGTGAAGCTACTTCCATCCCAACTGCTGTTTCCCTTGTGTTTCTCCGCAGACTGGAAGAACTTAAGCAATATAAATACTAAAGAGCAGATAGTATTTTTCTTTGATTAATGCAATCGCAAAAAAACTTACAAATATACTATCCATTATGAGAGTTTGACAAAATGAACGCTTTGGCCAAAAATATAAGTTTCTTTGAGAAGCTAATTTTGTTCTAAAATCATAATACTGCAACAATATGCATATCATACAATGTGAAATTTAAATGCTATTTACAAACCACTGGGGGAAAAAAATCCCCTAACAAGCATGGAAAGGAAGAGGACAAAAAAACCCCTAAAACAAAAAAAATTAACTGCCAAAGAAAATAATATACATGTAAATTGAAGCTCCACAAGGCTGGGAGAAGGAGTGCCCATTAAGAGCACACAGTTACACCAGGAAGGAGCTTCAGCGTTAACTATGAGACTTGGCTGAAGTCAGTATTGTAACCACTACGAAAACACTATCTAGTAGTAGAGAACTGAAAGCAAATATGTTGGGAAAACTTTTCTCTATATGACTGAACAATAATGCAGACTCCATACAGACTACCAGTCTAGGGAATTGCAAGCAAACTGAAGCCAAGTTCAAGAAGGTCTCTAGGGAACAAGGACAGACAGCTACTGACAGGCTTGAAGTAAAGGAGCAGAAGGACTTACGAAGATCTGTAAAAACCTGTTTCTTATAAAAAAAATTTAATTAGTAACTTTATTATTTAATAGGACTTCCAAGGTCAGGAAGACTAGAAAAAGAGCAGATCTTGAAGTGTTAAACCACCAAAAGAAATCTGGAGGGAAATAGGCTGGAAAAGCTATTGGGAAACAAAGACAGTGCAAGTTGCAAAGGTGAGAGACTTTCAAATGGCAACAGCTGGATCTTGCCCTGGAAGAAATGCTATTATGGCTGGCATTTGGAGAAGTCTGCAGAACCCTAAGAAGGCCTACAAATGGGTAAAGATAATAAGTGGTTGAGCTACACAACACCTTGTCCATGGGAACAAGCGCATGCTCTAAGATTTTGGAGCTGGGCCCTTCACCAAAGACAAAGCCCCAGCTCTTCCTCTGTTATTTAGTGATGAGAAACAGTGACCTAACATGTAATGAATATTTAAAGCCCTCAATCCAAGGAATATCACTGGTCAGAGGAACTGATATGCTACCAACTGTCTGACTGTGTTTTTTTCTCATGCCAGAGGATGCAAACTAAAGGCTGGGGAGAACTAAGGGACAGCTGATGCTGATGACACATAACAGCTTGTTATATCAGTATCAAAAAAGAAGGAGCAACACACAGTCCTACACAGTGTCAAATACAGTTCTGAAAACAAAAGACAAGATTTTAATTGCTACCTATGTAAACACCTTAGTACATAACTCATTTAAAGGCCCTGAAGAAAGATGTCTGAAGCCTGGGTAAAATGCAGCTGTGTAGAAGTGGAGAAAGTTCACCATGAACAAAGTGTATTGACAGGCAATAAAGCAAATTGTTGTCTTCTCTGGTAAACCTGCTCTGCTTTTGTTCTGCAAAAATACAGCTACATAAACTTACTTTAAAATTTAAAAACAAAGTTTATTACAAAAACACATATCTAAATTAGTAAAAAAAAAAAACAACAAGGGGATGTGTCAGATCATTATGTAAATCATAGAAAATACTCTCATGTGATCACACAAAGTTGTAACTGCTTGAAAAATTCCATTAAACACACCCAATTTCTCCATATAAAGAAAGCTTCACCCTGGCGTTTCTGATGCTGGAGTAATTTTCCTGTAACAAACAAAACCCCTGTGTGGCAAAAGCTTTGTAATTGATGAAAAATCTAGGTACAGCAAGCAGTGATTCAGCTTCTGAATTTCACTATAACCTTACTTTTTAGTGGTATCCAAACATATTTGGTTTACTCTTCCATTATTTTATAAAGGTAATTTTAATCCCAAAACAAACCATTTATGCATATATCACCACAGCAGCTGAACCACTGGGAGGAAAAACAGGAAACAGCTGGTCAAACCTAAAGGGTGATGAGAAATGCTTTAAAAACTAGATAATCATTTACAAAGGTAGGATTTGCAATTTCATCAAAGCCATATCAAACCCACTAAAAACTTGATCTCCAATCTGTTCATTGAAGGAACAGGGGAAAAATACATATTTTGGGACTGACAGAGATTAAGAAAATTAATACACTGCTTTTCCAAGAGTGATTTGTGTTGTATTTCATGTTTATTTATAATTCTAGCCATCTTTTCTAGAGCTTAAAACTGTTGAGTAGTCCAAAGCCTCCTTTGTGCTGATAATAAATCATGAGATGACAAGGAAAAGTTTACACAGAAAAAAGATTTTACACTCCTGTAGTTCTCCCTGACTCCATTTTAGGCAAGGCAAGTTTCAAAATGACACATAGGTGAGCACAATACAAGTTAATTTCATAAAAGAGAAATACTCTGCAAGTTAGTGAAATAGTAATTTTTCCCCACAAACAATATACCAAGCCACCCATTGCAGGTGACTGTAAACAACACATAGGAAGGTCCTATGTTACGGCTCTCATTGCAACTGCAATGTACTTCTATGAAGTAAAATGTCTTGCATATGCACAGGGACATATCTATAACAGCCTCAAGTTTGTAGCATGACGTTCAACATCTGCAAAGTTACTCAAAATAAATTCTTAGTTTTATATAGAGAAGATTGACTATATATTTCTCTTAGGGGCCTTTCTCTTGATCCAACTGATGATCACATTCAGAACAATTCTCCGCAGCTCAGATACTCTCTGGGTTTTTGCTGAAAGACAACTATTCATAATTATCATTCAGACATTTATTCAGCCTAGAAGTATTTCAGTGTTGATTGGCTACGTACCTTAAAAAAATAACCTTGGTTTATCTTTGCTCTTATGCATATACCTCTTAAATCACCAAATATAAACAGCTGGAACTGGTAAGAAAACATTTTTCTTCTCTTTTTCCCCCCAAAGATTCTGTCTCTTCCACAGTCTACAGTGCAGCACACAGCTACTAAGCCTGCTGTGAGAAAAGGAAATGTAACCAACATATGGAGAGTGTTTGGGAGTTTATCTTCTCCAAAACCTGAGTGAGCTCACCAAAAACTAACTGCCTCTGAGTCTGCAGATCAGATGAGATCATCACTTGTTTGCAAAAGAGCTAGGACAACAGATTCAAGTCCAGAAATAGGGCTTCCAAGTAGTGTGGTAATATGAACAGTAAAAAACAGCACCAGCAACTGAAGGGTACTGAAGGAATATCTAGATAATGATCCCATTTGAAATACTTTGCAGAGCATTATACATATTTAAGTAGGTAACATTTTAGTTTAAAACTATAATTTTAAAACTGCTTACTATATTTTAGACATATGTCTGTCATATGTTTGATGTACGATTATGGTTTGCCAATAGCTCCATTTTGCACATTTTTTTCTCCCGCCATGTACCATCTTCCCAATAGATTTCTGGCTTATAATATGACCAGGATTTTACCCATTCTCTAATATCTGAAGGAAATTCTTAAACACTTCAAGAACTAAGACTGCTGTAACATGAAACTAGAGCAGCTAATAATACAGCTTTTGTCTTGCTCACACTTTACTAATGAAGTCCTCGATCCTTTATGATTTCTTGAAAACCATTTTTACAGTGTCAGGATAATAAAATAATAATGACAATGCAGAAGAATAATTTTTATTAATCTTAAAAGATTCTGACATTAATTTACTGTTGCCACAGTAAACAGCCATTACAGTTAATAGAAAAGGAAAAAAATACAAAAAACAACCTCAAAATTTGCACAGAAAATTGTTCAAGAATCCTGCGACACTTACCACAGTATCACAGTATTGATGAGGCTGGAAAAGACCTTAAAGATCATCCAGTCCAACCTAAAACCAACCAAGTAAACCTAACATCTAACATCTAGATCATGCCACTCAGCACTTCATCCAACCTAACCTCGAACACCTCCAGAGACGGTGACTTGACCACCTCCATGGGCAGCCCGTTCCAAAATAAGATCACTCTTTCAGTGGAAAAACCTTTTCCTAATGTCAAGTCTAAACCACCCCCGATGGAGCTTAAGACTGTGACACCTTGTCCTGTCTCCAGTGTCCAGGGAGAAAAGACTGACCCCCACCTGACTACAACCACCTTTTAAGTAGTTATAGACAGTGATAAGGCCACCCCTGAGCCTCCTCTTTTCCAGGCTAAACAGACACAGCTCCATCAGCCTCTCCTCATAGGGCTTACCTTCCAGGCCCTTTACCATTCTAGCTGCTCTTCTCTGGACTTGTTCCAGCACCTCAAATCCTTCCTAAACTGAGAATTGAATGCAATATTCCAGGTGCGGTCTAAACAGTGCTGAATACAGCAGGAGGATAACCTCCCTCTCACCGCTGGCCACACCATTCCTGACACAGGTTAGGATGCCATTAGCCCTCTTGGCTGCCAAGAGGGCCAACAGCATCTGGGGGGAGGGGGGATCAGAATGGGGGTGGTTAGCAGATCAAGGGAGGTTCTTCTCCCCCTCTACTCTGCACTGGTGAGACCATATCTGGAATATTGTGTACAGTTCTGGGCTCCTCAGTTCCAGAAGGACACAGAGCTGCTGGAGGGTGTCCAGCATAGAGCAACAAAGATGATGAAGGAAGTAGAACACCTCCCTTATGAGGAAAGGCTGAGGGAGCTGGGTCTCTTGAGCTTGGAGGCTGAGGGGTGACCTCATTCATGTCTATAAATATGTGAGGGGTGGGTGTCAGGAGGATGGAGCCAGGCTCTACTCAAGGTCATCTGGTGATAGGACAAGAGGCAATGGGTGCAAGCTGGAACAGAGGAGGTCCCATACTAATATTAGAAGAAACTTCTTCACAGTGAGGGTAACAGAGCATTGGAACAGGCTGCCCAGGGGAGTTGTGGAGTCTTCTTCTCTGGAGATGTTCAAGACCTGCCTGGATGTGTTCCTGTGTGACTTGGTGTAGGTGATCCTGCTGTGGCAGGGGGATTGGACTAGATGATGTTTTGAGGTCCCTTCCGATCCCTAATGATTCTATGAACAAGTGCATGTGTTTATTTCAAAATAAACACAGCTCTTTTATTACTGTTCCTCAAGTTCGTACTATGACAGCAAACTTATCTGTAGGTATCTATCTTCAAGCACTTGCTGTACTAAGGAAACCTTAAGTTTTTACAATAAGTGTAATAATTTCAGAGATTATAAGGCTTTTTTGAACTTCATGCCAATAGGAATAAAACAATGTTAAAGTAAGAATGATCACAAGCCAATCCAACTTTTTAATCTCTTAGAAAGAAGAATGATGAGTGCATCTCAAAAGTGTATCTGGTTAGAGTTAAAAATATTTTCTTAATAAATTCTTTCACACAATTTCAGGATAAAATGAGCATTGATGCATGTGTTTTGCATGTAAGGAATAACTTCTAACTGCATAATTTTCTAGTGAAATTATTAGAAGAATGAAATAAAAGAGCAAGTTGTTACAACTGCCAAGGCTGAGTGTTCATGTTTCCAGGGCTGCCCCACTTCCATCATTCCGGATGAAAGCTGTGTGCTGTCACACTGCCCTGAGTCATGCTGGTCCCAACTGCTGCACTGATACAATTAGCATTGGTTGGTGTGGGAGCACCCTTAGAACTGTCCTGTCTCTTGACAGTCCAGCTCATCTGTACTTGTACAGTACCTAACAGCTGTATTATGTCCAGTTGTTATTCCTGCCTCTAAGCTGTCACTAGTTTATATTTTCAAGCAAAATTCTGTGACCAGAAGTTCACAATCACACTGCATCATATTACTTTTCACAAATAGCCACATATCTAACAAAAGAGGATTTAGATATTGTGGCAAGTGTAATTTACAGTAGAGATTTTTCCTGCAAGTCTGTATTGACATTTATAGCCATAAAATATATGTCTATGTAATTATTGTCAATTCAAGCTTATTCCATTTTTTTTAAAAGACCAAGAAAGACTGTAAAAAAGCAAGACAAAATGTTAAATAAATCTCATATTTTAAAGTAATTTCATATTTTAAAGATATTCACTCACAACCAAGTGATGTTTACACTGCACAGTTTTTATTTACTCATACCAGAGTAAACAGCCCAAACATTTCAGAAGTTTATATAGGTAATGGAGATCACTTAAGTTTCAACTGAGAAAGAATTTAGAACACTGTCCAACTCTAACACTTTAAAATGAACTCTTTAATGTGCTGCAGGGAGATTTTCTAGAACAGACCTTCGTGCCTCTTTACAGCTAATGAACAGTCACTAGAAGGAAAAGTCAGAAAATGTGGAAAAACTGAAGGCATAATATATCGCTCTTGCCAAGACTCCCACACTATTGGCTCTAAATACCTGTGTGCTCACAGCTAAAACTTATTGTTCATTATTTGGCCCCCAATTGGTAAAGCTATAAGGCTACTACAGAATAATGCAAAGTATTATTATCTTTAACTCTATCATGCATTATGGTAGTAAAACTGACTACTTTGACAGACAGAGTACCCTTCTTTTAAAATCAAAGCTAGCATGTAAAACAGCAGTAACTCAACCCAAAGCAAATATAAGTACAGAGCTTCATTTAATAAAGTTCAACTTATTTTTATGGGACTTACTGGAGGGAAAACATATTTTCATGCCTATTTGGCTTCTCTTTTGCCTCCCTGATTGTATTCCAAATGGTCAGTTTTGTTCATGAACTTTTTTCTTTAAACACAAAGAAGCAAGGGGTCCAGGTAGAGCAAAGTAAATGCTTTAACATACAGATATAAATCTTGGTGTAAACACCAAGTCATGATAACATTAGCAACAAGCAAAATATTCACATACAGTTAGAATAAAAAATTACTGTTAGAAGTGGACAAAAGACCCAACCCATGGCAGATTATTTGCTTTATCAGCATGTTGGACTAGAAAGTTTATTTCAGAATGGAGAAGTAAAACCCTCAAATCCCATATCTGTCTGTAAGCCATTAGACAGAACCACAGTCTTTAGAAAGAAAGCAAAACCAAAACCAATCCACAACAGAACAGGCACTGGGACCTTACAGCAACTTCCCAGTACCTGAAGTGGCCCTACAGGAAAGCTGGAGAAGGAGTTTTTCACAAGGGACACTAGTGACGGGACAGAGGGGGTGGTTTCAAGCTAAAAGAGGGAAGATGTAAATTAGATTTTAGGAAGAAATCCCTCACTATGAGGGTGGTGAGGCACTGAAACAGGTTGCCCATGAAGGTTGTGGATGCTTCCTCCCAAGAAGTGTTCAAGACTAGGTTCAATGGGATATCTGAGCAACCTGGTGTAGGACACACACCCACCACCACCCACCCCCTGCCAAAAAACCCCCACAAAGATCTCATACACTTTATTATAGAGAGCAGCGCTACAAAACCAGGACCCAAGAGAGTAAAAGTGCAATTCAAAATTTCATCTTTTTAAATAAGGAGCAAGAAACAAAAACTCTGGGAAACCACATAATCCTAACAGAAAGATAATATCACAGCAAACCTATACCTGAAATTCCTACAGAAACAATTAAAAGGGACCAAGAAATAAATGCGTTTAATTTTTTAGGTTGCGTTGTGGATCTCAAAGAGTTTGGCAGAATAATGTTACTAATCAAATACTTGTTTGCCAGATGATATCGTATGGCAACCCCAACAAGCTTTTCTCTGTCTTCTACTAAACCAGATCAGTGATTTGAGTGACACACAGCGCATACACAAGGACTTTATTATCACCATTAATTATTATTACCATTAGCACAGAGGCCAAGTCAGATTATGCAGTGGAAAGGTGCCTTTTCCAAGATACTACGAGATAGAAAAGAGGATTATATTATTCATTTAGACAAAATCTTGACAATAAAAAAAAGGTAACAATTAACCCCACACTTGAGAAAAACAACAACAAAACAAAGTTGTTCTGATCACCCAGCTTTACTAACCCTTCCTTCATTCATAAACTTATGTCAGTATTTGATGCAATGTGCTCTGCTGTTTAGTTACTGCAAATCCCTATCTATCTATCTAGTCAAAGCAGAAGCTATTTCCGTGACTGATGGTGAAATACTCGATCCATCTGTGTTTTCAGAAATACCAGAGAAGCACAAGACAAAGACACGCTGACTGCAGATGCCAGTGCACCTCTGGCAGGGGGACTGCAGGGAGAGGAAACTGAGCTCGCTCTCTCTCTCTAGGTTCAGAATTTAAATGAACATTTAACTTAATTAGAAAATATTAATTCTGAATATGTTCATAATTAACAATCTATTCTAACCAAAACAAAAATCAGGCAAATACTACCTATTTACATCAAAGTACTTGTGCCTGGCTGTTTCTTCAAAAAAATTATCCAAGATAACTACTTTAGATAGCACATTAATAAAATAGGAGAGTAAAAATTGTTTATATCCAAATCCTTTTTCCTCTCCTTAATTCATTATAGCAGATGACACCAAGTGACTACAGCTCATCTATGTGCAAATAGATCAATATTAACACTTAATTAACACAATAGCCAAGAATAACCAAAACCCCTTGCATTACGTTCTTACACATGAATCATCAAAGGATTATGGACACTACATGGCAAAAATACCTCATGCTAACATCTGGAAACAGATGTGGAAGCAACTAAGGAGTTTTTTTAGTTGTTGACTTATTAGTATTTGGCATTTCACTATTATCACAGCAGCTATGAAAAACAGGAGATATTAAATGTGCTAACTTCTGTCTGAGCAGAGTTAATCAAGGCCACAGAACTCTTCTTTCAAATGACTGGCATCAGGAATGTAACAATACAGCAAAGATGGTACTGACAGCAACAAAACTATTTTATTAAAGAATTCAGCTATTATACATTGTAACTATGTTACTGCAGTTGTCATCTGGAGAACCTGAGGTCACTTAACTGGTTTATGACAATCACCCTGTAATAGTTGAGCTGCCTAAATGTAATACCTCCATCAATGGTGGATCCGTCTATTTTTGTTGTATTACATCATCACCACTGCAGAAACAGCATCATACCAGGAAAAAAAGCATATCTCAGCACAAGGTGCCTATCTTCCCACAGGCAGAGATGTGTCAGTGATTCAGTGATTCCAAATACCCTGCCCTGACTTTTCTTACTAGTCACATCTGTCTTTTTTTTTTTTAAGATGATGCAGCTGAGTTGAACCTAAGTAGCAGATAGACCAAGCATAGTAGTGTGTCAGGCCAAGCAAAAGCAACTCCAAAGCCTGCACACTCGTTTGTTTTTATGGAAAATTCTTTGCATTTGCAATATCTTTTAATATGTACTAATGCAAGTTTTTCATTAACAGATCGCAGTACAATATGATGGTAGGGGATGGGAGCAACCTCTGAAGATTCACCTAGTCCAGCCACCCTGTAAAGCAGGTTGCACGGGATTTTGCCCAGGTAGGTTTTGATTATCTCCTCCAGAGCAGAGTCCACAACCTATATGGGCAGCCTGTTCAGTGCTCTGCTACCCTCAAAGTAAAGATACAACATCCATGCTACAAACACCCATCTTTTAAAATTAAGCACAGCACAGTAAACAGCTACAGAAATTACGTGCAAAATTAGAAAAAAAAATTCAACATTAAGAATTTTTCTCCTCATACAACATAAACATTAAATCCAGGAGTCTAAATCTGCATATAAACCATCTATTAAAAAAGCCTACATTTAATGTTATGTTAAAAAAAACATATATGATTTCATGTGTTTTCAAAGCTTCAATCCCATCTTCTGATGTAGGAAAATTAAAAAAGAAAAAATTATTCAGCGAGACAACAGTTCAGTTGCCTCATTAGCAGTAGAATTTTTATGTAAGGGATCTGCACAAATAAGATCCGCATTTTCCTACTTAAAACATAAAGGTCTCTATTGTTCCATGTTACACCAGTACTGCTACGAAAACTTAATTTCTCCAACTTTTTTTCCCCTTAAAGAACAGAACTACTGTTCACTTAGCTGTTCCAAACAGAATGCATGCTCAAAGGGTGAGATAAGGGGAAAGAAAGAACAAATTACCACATTCATTCACTACTTTCTACTTCTTCCTTTGATTATTAGCATGAAAGCTGCGTACAAATGCTTATAATTACTTTAACCCAGCACGTCCACCAAGATAATTTGTTTATGTAAAAACTAATGCAAATAATATAAGCCAGAAAAATGTAGAAATGGTATTGCAAAACCCATATTTGACACAACAGTAACAGAAAAATCATGTTAAGAATGCTTTATGCATGAAGTAATTAAAAACAGAGGTTAATAAAAAGAAAATCATTTGTAATCATCATTTGGAAGAAAAAAGAATTTTTCTGACCATGAGAAAACATGCTTTGCAATGTAATTTATTGTGGATGTTAATCTTAGTTCACTTGTAGAGAGAACTTTTCTTATTTAAATAATTGTTCAGTAAGTCTTTATCAAATCTATTTCTTAATTTCTATATGTACCACAAAAAAAACCCTCAGAATAATGCCCTCACACACACACCTCAAACTGCTATACATTCAGTATTATGCAGCAGTGGTGGAAAGGGGAAACAGGCCTGCATGTCCCTAAGGGACTCAAGTTGAATCGGAAATGTTCATTGAAGGGAACTAAACACATCTTTCCCTTTTAATACCTTACAAATGAAAATTACACTAGACTTTAGCTACAAAACATTCTCTCTCTCCCCATCAAATCTTATGATTATAGAAATATACTGAGGAGATACCGTGCTAGGTAAATACACGGCTCATATTCATCCTTCCAAGAGTGTGACCATGCAACATGCAGTGCATGTGCTATACCAGCAAATTCATACTGCCATCAATTAAACTAGTGAGTATCACAATAATAAACAAAAACACAAAGCTCTACAAGCCATTACAAAAACCTGCCAGACACCAGTTTAGATAACTCTTCAATTAACTACTTACAGTAGTTTATAGACGACATAGGAACATTATAATTGTCTTAGAGCCCCTGAACCACCAAGTTCACTCTTGTGTTATCAACAATAAAATTTCATATAATCCATTTCACAAATTCTACAGTTGGACTCCATGATCTTAAAGGTCTTTTTCAACCTGATTCTATTACTCTGTATAAGTATGTAAGTCAAGTATTCCTTCATTTCAGCCCTACTGAAAGCTGTTGCAACGTTTGAAAACTGTTAGAAATGTCTGCATCATTTCTACAATCATTTATGATTACATTCTATGCTTACAACTTCTTCTATTATCTATTTTAAATCAAAACAAAACAGGGTAATGCCAGCACATTAATATATGTTATTCAACTTTTTTTTTTTTTTCAAAAGTTATTTTAAAGTGTAGAAGCACTAAATTATCTATAACCTAGGGAAAACAGATGCTTCATATCTTAGAGCAACAAAATTTTTCACTGTGATCTACTGTTGCAACTCACTGCTTTATGCAATCTATACCACAGAATTATTATTTATTACATCTACCTTATATAGAAGCATAAATATACATGCCTATTATATACATTTTCTATTTCAATTATAAATAGATACTAGATGTGCTTTTTTGGTATCTGTATAAAAGTATACTATATACTTACATATAAATTATCAAGAT
This sequence comes from Upupa epops, assembly GCA_013397515.1. Taxonomy (NCBI): domain Eukaryota; kingdom Metazoa; phylum Chordata; class Aves; order Bucerotiformes; family Upupidae; genus Upupa; species Upupa epops. The sequence continues at coordinate 299,282 of VZRI01003765.1, read as the reverse complement.
ATAAATTTCTACATACACCTACATATGAACATGTACCTATACATATTTTATGTAGATAAATATATACATACATATGTATGCACATGTTTTATAACATTTTACCCCACTTTACCCCACACCTATTTTAAACCAACATTAATTTTAAGGACAAGGATACATTGTTCTAAAAAGCTGTATTCAACATAAGATTCAAGATGATTAAGTACAACATCCTGTTAAATTTTACTGTTTACTAGTCAAAGGCATTTTTTTTAATGAAAAGTTTGGTAAGTCATCAGGGTATCAAAACCATGGTGAGGAAGAACAAACAGACAAAAAGCCACTATTTTATGCTTACCTCATACCATAAAGACTTCTCAAGAAAGGAATTATATTCCCATTTTTTTAAGGACTGAATTACAGTTGGCTGTTCTATTGTAATCCTAGAAAGCTTCAAGTCGCTCTTGCATCTCTTTTTCTCTATATAATTCCAAGCAAAGGTTCCTATGTGCCCTGAAGGTAAAGTCCTAACAATTGCTCTCGTCCCAGTATAAACTGATTTTTTAACCTCTTTATCATTTTTACAGAAACGTCTTATCAATAAAGTAGAACGTTCCTTTCTACTTCTAAAAAAATCCTCTTCCATCTCTTCTTCACAGTTATCATTGCAATCTTCAAAATGGCTCAGAAAAAGCTTTGAGGGCATTCTTCCAGCAAAGTTATTCCCACAGAAGTTGTGACCTGAGCACACCACTTTAACCTTCCGTGGTGCTCTTTCCAGACTTAGATACTTATCCCTTAAAGCATCTTCATACAACTGCTGCCCATTTTCGTTCTCATCATTATTTGCCAGCTCCATTAATCCACGAGTGCAGGCCGGGGAACCAGTGATGTTACCATTCCCAACATTTACTGGCTGCAAGCAGTCATCCAAAATGAAGCTGTTGTGTAAATTGCACAAAGCCTTTGATATATTCCTTTCACTAGCACAGTGAAAGTGAAAAAAGGCCATTTTATCAGTATCATTGCGGTCATCCTTATTTACTGCTGTCTGACTTCTTAATGATGCTTCATTAATTTTCAACTGAATTTCAGTAAGCATGGCTCTTTCCAGTGAAACAGGAATTCCAGTTTCCAGGCATGCCTCTTCCCCTGTTAAAGGGTCACAAGATTTATACAATTGGCTGCATGAGATATCACTCTTATAGTTTTTTTGTACAATGTTACAGTTAATGTTAAAAAATTCCACTGAATCAGGGATGGAGCTGTTTCTCTCCCAGAAATTGTCATCACTATTGTCATTAGTCAGTCGTTCTTTCGCCAGAGAGAATATTTTTGGTACTGAGCCCTGAAGATTTTCTTCTTCAAGTCTCTGTAAGTACGAGAGAGCATGTGTGGTTTGTGTTCCTGGACTGGCAGTATATCTTTTTATAACACTAGTGTGCAAAGCATTTTCAGTATTTTCATCTTCAGCTGACTGAGCAGGTATCACTTCACCCTGTACCACAGAGACGAGAACAGACCCTGTTATCTCCTCAGAGGTCATCTTGACAGTCTTCAATTGCGAGATGTGCGTCAGGGAAGGAGCAGGGAGATGTTGTCTACCAATCCTCACACCATGATTTCAGTGTAATAAAAGAATCAGTGCTAAATAATCAGGGAACGAATAGTAAAACATACGCTGACTATCTGTTCTTTTAGAACTGAGTTTTCTATGAACAATTGCTTTTTAAAACTGTTGAGCTATTAGGCTTTGGATTACTGGCAAGAATTAAAAATGTTTTCAAACCAGCTGCTTATCGTGATGTAGTCATTCAGCTCATCTCTTCTCACAATTAATTCTTCTCTCATATATAGCACGCATGGTTGCCCCAGGTTATAGAAAATGATGGAACACATAATCCACGTCAAAGATTCTCCCCATCGGGCATCCAAAAACTTGGGTTTCTGTAAAGAAAAGAAAATACACATGTGCATGTGTGAATACAGAATCCATGACAAAATCCACCATTGCAACTACAACAAAGTATTTTTTTCTATAAAGAGAAGAATCTCAATATAAGTTAATTATACATAGAGAGATAATTCAAAAATACGCACATTTTATGACTGGGGGAAATCAGAGTCATATTTTACCTGTCAAAATAGCTGTTTTCACTATGGAAAGCTACACAACCACAGAAAACTAATTTTACTGAAGCTGTAACACTTATTTTTGAACTTAACACATACACAAGAAGAGAAAAAAGTAAATGCCCTTTCTGACAATTTTTCTGACTCATAGCCAGAATAATTTAAAATATTTTGAAAAACAAAACCATTTTTAAACCTGCACTGACTTTTAAAACTAAATATTTTCCTGTCTAGAACTGAACTCTGTCAGAACTACAACAGTTTGGGTGTTACGTGCTTTTGTTTTCATTAAAAATTGTGTTGTTACTGTGAAATCATAAATAAAACACAATATTTTTGCCAGACATTTATGCCTGGAAAAGCATAAAGGCAGAGTAAGGTAGAAGACTGACATGGTATTAATAATCAGTTTGACTCCTACACTTTCATGTTTAAATGTTAACCACCTCTTCAATGCTGCCATTAATTCTTCCCTGCAAACAGCATGCTAGATATAAATCTTGGAAATAAAAAACAAAAAACAAGAAGTGACAGTTCAACAAAGGAAACAGAAGAATAAAAGAAACACACTCAGATAAATCCTGGTGAATTAATACTAAACAAATATACACATATTCCAACATAGCATATTTAATGCTTAAAAACATTAACTGCATTATTAAAAAACATGTAAACTGCAGAAAGTTTTATTAAAGCCTAGCTTACTAAACCAGTTCAACAGAAACAAAAACAAAATATAAACTTTGAAACTCCATTAGCAAAATATATCAAAAAATTGAGGCAAATCTGTGGTTAGGCACAACTTCATTAATGAACTAATCCATCAAATGTTGATCCACGCACTGTCTACATAAGCACAAGGTACCCTTCTTTCACTTCTACTGATTACTAATCTTTGTCCAAAAGAAGTTTGGCACAAATAAAAGTCTAAAACACATACTTCCGTTAGTAGGCTATTTGTTTTTCTATGTTCTCACACAGTAAAATGTGTCCTGGGGAACAGAGGTTCGATGAAGAAAAATAGATATAGAAAAAGTTACATTTCATTACATATCCATGGCTGGATGCTGAACAGCCTTCTTTCTTCTGACAGTAACTACCATAAATGCATGGGGAAAATAGTATTTCAATCAAGATTTCAATTTTAACTGTTTAACAACAGAGTAGAGAACAGGGAGGGTCACAAAAGAAAGTGACAGAAACAGAACAAAGAACCACAAGTTTTACATTCTCCATGCATTACAAAACGCTTGTGTGTGCCAGAGCAGCCAGTGGAGAATCAAGTCGGAAAATTCAGATTCTGTACAAAAGAACTGCACTGAAAAGAAAAAGCTACAGTTTACAGAACAGTTGCACAGGAGTAGTAGATGAATAGAGTATTGGTAACAGGGCCATGCTACCAACATAAAGCACCCTATAAAATATTGTGACAGCACAACTGTAGCGGAGATACAGTAAGAAACCAACACCAAAGCAATTCTTTACATTTATACTCCCTGATAGTCCCTATTTCATTAAATTGTACCTCAAAATTAAATTTAATTCATTTTAGTCTACTCTACCTGTCACATTAAAACAACCAAATAAACCACCAAACAGACCCACACCACTCTGAAGCACACATGCACAAGAAAGCGTTTCAGCAATTATTCTGTCATTCCCTCTCTTTCTTCTTCCTCAAATCCCCAGATAAGAGCTGACATAACTTGCCACTTCCCCTCTCATTTATTCCATCCTTTTGGTTGGAAGAGGCCTTTAAGATCAACAAGTCCAACTGTGAATCCAGCACAGCCAAGTCACCACATAAACCATGTGAACTACATATACCTGCCTCTTAAATACCTTCAAGGATTGGGGACTCCACCGCTTCCCTGGGCAGCCTGTTCCAGTCCTTAACAACCTTTTGGGTGAATAAATTTTTCCTAATATCCAAACTAGACCTCCTCTGTCACAACTTGAGCTCATTTCCTCTCATCCTATTGCTTATTACTTGGAGGAAGAGACCAATGCCCACCTCACTACAACCTTCTGTCATGTAGTTGTAGAAAGTGATACAGTCTCCCCTGAGCCTGGTTTTCTCCAGACTAGATAGGCCTAGTTTTCTCAGCCATTCCCCATAAGACTTGTGCTCCAGACCCTTCCCCAGTTTTGCTGCCCTTCTCTGGATATGCTCAAGCACTTCTATATCCTTCTTGTAGTGAGAAGTCCAAAAGTGAACACAGTACTTGAGGTGTGGCCTCACCAATGCCAAGTACACGGGAACAATAATTTCTGTACTCCTGCTGGCTATACTATGTCTGATACAAGCCAGGATGCCACTAGCCTTCTTGGCCACACTAGGCACACAATTAGTCAGCTGTTGGCCAACACCACATGTCCTTTTCCACCAGGAAGTTTTTCAGCCAGTCTTCCCCAAACCTGTAGTGTTGCATGACGTTGATGTGATCCAAGTGCAGGATGCAGCAATTTGCCTCACTGAGCGTCATACCACTGGCCTTCATATCATCAATCCAATCTGCTCACATGCCTCTGTCGAGCGTCCCAACCCTCAAGGAGATCAAAACACCCACACAACTTGGTGTCACCTGCAATCTCGCTGAGGGTGCACTTAATGCCTTCAACCAGATCATTACTGAAGATATTAAATAGGACAGGCCCCGATACTGAACCCTGTGGAATACCATTTCTGACCAGCTATCATTTGGATGAAACTCCATTCAGCATGACTCTTTGGGCCCAGCCAGCCAGTCAGTTTTTTCACCCAGCAAAGCCAGGTCAAGTTATAAGCACCCACTTTCCGCAGTAGAATACTGTGTCAAAGCCTTTACTGAAGTCTGTGTAGACAATATCCAAAGACTTTCCCTCATCCACTAAGTGGGTGGCCTTGCCACAGTAGGAGATAAGGTTAGTCAAGCAGGACCCGCCTTTCATAAACCCATGCTGACTGGGCTTGATCATCCAGTTCTGTCAATCATTCTGCACTTTCAAGTTCAAATCTACATACAACAATGTTAATCAAAGGAGAAAGACCTAAGAAGTGCTTCAAGGAGAATCATCTGGGGTTTTTTTTCTTGATCTTTAAGTTTCTTTCTTGCTATATCAAGAATAATACCCTGTAAAAGGTGTAAAATTCATGTATGTTTTGGTAAGTCTTCAGTACTAATTTCTTAAGGATTTCTTTCATCTGTCAAAACTTCTCACTCTACCAGTTTTTCCTGTTTGCATCAGAAAAAATCCAGGCAATCAAACAAAATTATGAGCCATCAAAATATATTCATAAATGTATTACTTATAATGTTGCTAATTATGGAAAAACTGAGATGGCTTTTTCACTGCAAATAACATATCTCTTATTATGTTGGTTGCCAAATGAATTCTTACTAAACAACATCACTTTATGAAGCAAAAAAGACATCAATATGCAACTTCAACATCACACAGTGAATGACATCACAAAACTGCCCATGTGTGTTACCCTGAGATTTTTTTGCACCATTCTTTATGGAGAAATCATTCCTGATTTGCTTCTGTGAAGGGAAAGCTGATAAAACCAGGGATCCACTTAAACCCTAGATGCTTTCCACAAAGCTCATTTAGACGCCAGTACTGGTCTTCCAAAGTCCCCCTTCCACAACGTTTTCCCATCTCTTTCTTACACTAAAGTGTCTCCAGACAAGTCTTTCCCAAAATGCCTCTTTCAGATCTTTTTCTTTTCTCTAGAAACTTTATCTCAAATCTTTCCGAACTGTGGTTTTGTCAGTTACCTCCCTCCTCAACCCCAGAAACTACAAGCCTGCCCATTTCTAACACCACTCCTTCTATCCGTGCCTGTGTTTGAAATCCATCTCATCATGAATAATGTCTGCTTTAAGAAGCTCTATGTCTGTGTCCAGCTGTCCCCATCCTCTCATGAGTACTGCAACATGATAGCGAAATGATGCATCTCAAGAATTTTTACTCAAGTTACTTTAGTAGCTAGATCAGTTTCCCAATCTAGTTCATACATGGTTGTACTAACGCGTGCTAAAAGCAGCACAAGGAAGAAAATTAGTAGCGTGGGGAAGGAAGGAAAATGCTAGTGAAGTTGGTTTACAGGTTTCTGCACCTGCAAATGTAATTTCATGTTTTAGCTATGCCAATCTAGCAACTAGCTACCACCAAAGCTAGACTCTCAACATTTGGTTCCGATTTTCCTCATCTAAATATCATGAGTCAACAGAGTTAATCATAGCATGCTTTGAGTTGGAAAGGAGCTTCAAAGTAATGTAGTCCAACACACTCTGCAATGAACAGACACAATGAGAAGATCTGTCTAGATCAGGTTGTCCTGATCTTGAATGTTTCTAGAGATGGGGCAAGTTAAAATAGTTGATTAATCAGATTCAGCTTGCTGATTTGTCAGGAAACTATTCTTTTCATCCAAACAAACTGATCCACCTTATGGTCACATGGTCACTGTATTCCACAAAAAGGAAATATTAGGAATGGCTTCTAGGGACCACATCTCAGTAACAGCTTCAGTTTAGATCACATTTGCTCTTAATACACGCTGAATGTAACAGTCTAAGAGTAAACTTATCTAGCATACAAGCATGCTAATATCTCATGAAACATAAGTAAAAACCACGATGGCAGAGCCTCTGATCTGTGGACAACTGCTAAAATATCTGAAGCTGCAGCTCTGCTGAACAGATGACAAGGGTTTCATGTGTCCTCCATTACCGTCTTCTCAGACTCTGCTTTCCACTGTAATCATCAGTTTTCAATTCACTGTGCCCAGCAAATCCCTTAAACTGTTGGAATTCATTTGAGATGTTATGGAGTGTGTTAACACAATGTTGTAAATGCTGTCAAGTGTAAAACTCACAAGTTCAACCAATAAAACTGTATTTTGTAACTTAGTGTAAAATTGCAGAATTATCACTTGCTGTGGTTTTCCTTACTTGCTTATCTGCATATGGGTGGCCAAAGCCTAGATACCAATATTAAATTCTCAAACACACTTGCATTTACAAATAAAAACTACACTGAAATTATTCCAAATTATATTCTTCCTGTTGCACATTGAACTGAAAGTGCAGTGACTCACAGTTATGCCTGAATATAAAAGCACATGAAGTAGGCAGCTAAGCCTGCACCATATTCAACACATGCTAACATTTTCTAAAGCCACTAGATTAGCTGATGAAATCCATTAATAACTACACTGGTTCATTTTACAAGGCTCAAGTTATGTCAGAAATGTAATGTGCTCCTTCTATCTGTAAAGGAAAGTAAAAATATAAGAAACTAGATCCAGCATTAGTGAATCATCCTGGATGCAGAGGTCAGCCAACAAAGACAAATGAATAATGAAAATAAACACACATTCACAAAATGTATTGTCTGNTTTAATTTAAAGTCTTAAAATGCAAGCTGATTCTAGTTTACATTCAAAATAATCAAAATTAACTATTATTATACTACTGTTCCTTATTATTCTATTCCCAGCCATTGGGAATTAAAGTCTACAACAGTCTAGGTAAAACATTATACAGTTTTATATTCTACAGTTTTGATTAATTAGTACCAGTTTAACATATAATTCATTGCCCAAGCTAATTTCCTTTACAAGTGAAGATGAAATCTGCTTCAGAGAAAAAAAACAGTGTATGTCACTACTATTTAGTCTAAGAGAAGGCATATGAAGAATCAGAAGAATCATAACAATGGGATAATTTGAAAGTTAGATTTTCAAATCTAATTGTCAGGGAGAAGATTATTAAATATTTGAGCAACTGTATGAGAGGCAAGTATGAGATGAGTGTCATGGTAAAGATGGGGATTATTTAGAGATGTGCACTGCCAGAGACACCAAATGCAATTCAGTATGTAGGATGCTCTTGGAGCTTCACAGAGAACTCAATGAATGCCTGGCAGGGGCCAGATTGTATGTACAGAGAATGATGGGGACTAGCAAACTGATATGTGACACTGCAGAAGACATACTAGAGGATTCCATGAGCAAACTGCAATCGACTGGCACAGCAAGTAACTGAAGACAGCTAAAGGGCAAATGCAGGTGGGCTGCCAATCCAGCCTTCTGCCCTGGGATCCTTACAGCTATTTTTCTGACTTTCATCCTATATATTACATAGACATGACAAGTTCTTAAATAAAAGATGGTTCATCAGACACCAGAAAAAAACCAAAACCCCAAACTGACAAAATAATTATTTAAATTCATTCAAATTAAGAAATACTTACACAGCATCTAAGGCACAATCATTCAATGAGTAAGAGATTCTTGGGAAACAGTAAACTAGAGGAATAATTTGGCAGATTAAGTGGACATAAAACTATTGATCATCTCACATCACTCCCTATCTCTGTTTAAACAATATAATCCCAGAACTCTTAAGAAAACTACTGATTAATGATGAAAGTTGTTTGTATAGCAAATCTAACCATTTCAATTACAAAAAAATGCATGTTTTTCTTTAGTAAATAAGCTACAGTTTATTCCTTACAAATTGCTTGAAGAGATAAAAATACCTACACTCCTTTTATTGCCTTTTTAATTTATCCTTTATCATGCACACTGTCAGTTTGTCAGAAACAAGCAGAAAATACCAGTACAAGAATAGGGCACTACTGTGTCACCACCAGTTCTCAAAACTTTTCTTCTGCCCAGGGAACCATGGCCAAACAGTAAGGAGGAAATAGAAAAGCTCTTAAGAATCACTCAAGACACGCACAAACCCTATTTGAACTGTTGGAAGCAAGATATAACAACATTTTATTTGGCACAGAGCATCACAGAGTACCTCAGATTTAACACCAGTGTCTGTGTTTCAACAACAAAAAAATTGCGAAAAACTACACTGTTTACATACATCCCATCAAGTTAGAGAGTCTTTTTTTTAAGTTTTACAATACTTATCTAAACATGATCACATATTTAATGTCTCAAACTATGCAAATGGCTGCCAGATGGTGAGCCATCTCAATTGCTTCATCACTTGTCACTACATCAGGAAAAATTTGAAGATTACTGCCAGATAACAGCTCTGGTCTTCATTTCTTTACAGGAATTACTTTCCTGTACAAGGAGACACACTGAAAACTCAAGACTGAATTTACCATATTGTTATGGGCAGTTCTCTTTTTGTTTCTAAGGCTCATCTGCAATATGCTGTTTAAATAAGCTTTGTGTTTAGTAAATAAGCTTTGTGTTTAGTGGTTACTTGAATTTCATGCTAAGTGACCTTATCTGAAAGCTGTAATTTCAGCAGCAGTACTCAGATGGAGTCCTTCTATCTGATATGTATGATGACGCTGGTGACTAAAAGCAGGATTATTCTTTTACATGTTTGAACACTACTTTTTGAATTATTTCCTTAACCTTTTGAAGAACTGTGAAAACAGCTTCCAATGGATGAGAAAGATTTTGGAGCATGGAGCCTGACGCTCATAGGAAGAGTCAGTGCAGCACATTTTAAAACAAAAATCTTCAAATCACACAATGCAACCAACTTGACACTGCTAAGCAAAAGCTCTTGGTAATATTAGACAAACTATAACGGAATGCAACATAACTGCCAATTAATAAAAGGTAACCCACCTCTGTGATACTGAAAACCAGAAGCAACATCTTAATACTCCAGAGTTCTACTTTTCAGAATGTTATTTTAGGAAGGTAATAAATCCTGGGTGTATTTAAAAGTCATGCAGATATGGAGCTTAGGAACACGGTTAAGTGGTGGGGGTGATACACTTAGATTAATGCACTCAATCTTAAAGTTCTTTCCCAACCTAAATGATTCCAATTCTAAATAAATCAATTTTTCTCTGCTCTTATGGTCAAATATATTTAAAGATAATACAAAGAATTACACATCTTAAACACTCTACTCTCTCCATTTTTAGTCATCAAAATTTCTTAGCCCAAATGCTGCACAGATGTAGGAGTACCTAATTATTCAAAAAAGAGAGTATGTCCTCAAAAGTAAGAGTATATTTTTCAGTTTCTTACATGGCTGCATTTTCACTGCAGGAAATTCAGCTGAATATGTAACAGGCAAGATGCATGATAAGCCAACATTTTAAAAATAAAAATGAAAGGAATTCATATTAGAAGAAATGAAACACTGTAAATATCTCCAAGAAACAAATAAAAACAGGAAATGCCATTCAGTAAAGCAAAATAAACAAAGTAACCTTCTTAATCAACAGTGAGATTTATGACAATGTAATTAAAGGCTCTTGTAAAAACAGAAGATAATAAAAGGCTGAAAAGAATCCTAGGTTTGAGAGCTGACTTCTCTAACAGCTGAAACACTATCAGTTGGACCACTTTCCTACAGCTTCACAAATGTGTTTTCAATTAGGAAAACTGCAAGACTTGCTCAGACAAGCTTCGGTCGACCCCCCTGCAACATCCTCACTGTCTTATGTTCACTACATCCATAAGGGTTAAAGATTATTGTATTCAAAACATTTTCTTTCCATCCATATAGTCTACTCAAAATTGTTTACCTTAAAGTCAAATATGAGATCAGTCACCTGACCAGCAGTTGAAACCTGTCTCTGATAACCAGAAATAAAAAAAACACAATGCAAGAGTGATTGTTTAACTGGGCAGCAATTTTATTAACCTTTTTGCTTGGCAACAACTTGAACTATGCAGATGGTGACTTATCCTTCATCGCTTGTACATGTCAAGGTCTGCCATCAGTTCTCCACAGCTCATGCTTACACCAGTCAGATCTGCTCTGCCCTCCTTTGCATGATTACCAGCCTCCTGAAAGGAGGGTGGGTTTTTTGAATATGAAAACAACAGAAACCCCAAATACTCCTTTTCCAGCGTCTATACAAACTACCTGTTTCTAATGTCATTCTAACGTCAGTATAGCCCTGGACCAAACTGCTATGAAGGAACACAGACACTAGACAGAACACAAAAAGACAAGAGAGAGCTACAGGTTTGTTTCTCAACTCCAAGTATACAGCTACTTAGCTCAATATGTAACATGAGGGGTTAACTGAGCCTAGTAATGCATCAATTTTTACCACGAGATCAGAAATGTCTCAACTTAGGGGCACCAAGGGTCTCATACAGAACTGCGTGAACATCAAGTAGCAATTCACAGCACTGTCCCATGTTCTCTGTGTGTTATTTGAGTACCAACAATCAATCATTCAGATCCTTTGAAAAAACTACAGCTTCAAACTGGGAAATAATGAGGCACATTGAAAATAAGGAGGTAACTGGTGACAGTGTTTCAGCCTAAGGATAGGATGAGGAAATTAAGGCTCTTCAGCCTGGAGAAGAAAATGCTCTGTGGGGACCTTATAGCAGCTTTCCAGTACCTTAAGAAGACCTACAGAAAAGCTGGAGAGGGACGTTTATCTAGTGATAGGACTAGAAGGAATGGTTTCAAGCTGGAAGAGAGTAGATTTAGATTAGATCTTATAAAGAAATCACTCAATAACGGGGTGGTGAAGTACTGGAACAGGTTGCCGAGGTTGGTTTTGGATGCCCCCTCGCTGGAAGTGTTGGATGGCACTCTGGGGAATCTGGTCTAGTGAGTGGCATCCCTGCCACATGAAACTAGATGATATCTGAGGTTCTTTTCAATCAAAACCATTCTACAATTCTGTGAATTTAGATAATTTAGCCATTAATCAATTTTGAAATTTTGTCCCTTTAGGATTTTGTGGTTCCCTTTGATGCAGTAACGTAGTTCATATATTTGTTTTATCCTTTAAGAAGTTTCTCCAGTCCTATACACACACCTTCATCCATGCGGTTTCTCCTCAGCCAATTTATGCCATTTCTCCTCAGTCAATAAAGGATAGGAGGTTCCTTTTCTAAGGTCACCTGTTAAGTGTTGGAAAATAACAAAAGGATCTTCTGCAAACAGAAGCAAAGCAGCAGAAGTAGAGGGGGTTTGTGCACAATGACCCTCAATTATAAATTATTTTTTAAATGTTAAAGACACATATTTCTGTTAAAATATGCATGAAAATTATTGTTGTCATCAAAATACAAATAATAAATATGGGGAAAAATATCTTATGTATTTTCTGTGATTTGTCAATCAATTCTGTGGCCTCAAAACATTAATACAAGATGGAACATTTATGTACAAACTTACCGAGTATTCAAGTATCACATTCAAAACCTGCCACTTTGAGATATAAACAATTTATGACTAAAGAGTTAACAGTAACCTAGGACAACATACTAATGTCATGTGTGAACATGATAAATACTCCCTCCTTTCTATTTTCTATCAAAGTTTCTCTTCAAAGAATCATTATCACAAATAAACTCAATATATCATCAGGAAAAATTACGGTATTTGAAAGCCAGACAAGTTTCTGAATGTGAAGAAAAAGTACATAGGTAAGTGATCACAGGCCTTCATTGAAAAAAATAAAACATATAAAATCCAACTACATGTTCAGAATGGCACACCAGCAACAGAACTGGGTGTTCCATGCTCAGATTCCATTGTTTTCCTCTTAACACCTGTGAAAGCTGCTTTCAGAGGTGCTGCCTTGACAAAAGGATATTGGTTGTTTACGGCGGTTGCTTCAAGCCTTTAGACAATGTCTTGGCCAGCCAGTCACCAGCCCAGCCATACAGCAAGATGACCCTTTCAGACATCACAGCATGCCAAGCTGCCTTGCACTGCCTGGAACATCACTATGCCTCCCAGCAAGGAACCCTGCACTGGGAACCAAATTTCAACACTGATACAAACCAGCACATCAATTTCTACAGAAGTAGGTTGATCAGGTCGATACTGCGTAACAACTACTGATTTGGAGGATCTCAGCAGGTTGCAACATTTCAGCCTCATGGTAAAGAAATGTTTCCAAATATCCTAACACCATTCTCTCTTATCCCTTTTCCTGAAGTAATACCAGACAAGCTAGCATCGCAAGGCAAAACTCCCTGCCTCTGGCAATTCTCTTTCTTATTTAGTTCTAGTTAACAAAACAGAACTTGTAGCTAGCCTTCCCATCTAAGTTCATACAGCCCAGTGTGAAATCATGACTTAAAGGGACTTACAGCTACACAGACATGAATTCTGTGTAAACTGTAATTGCACCTTGCCATAGGAACTGTCATCTTCTCAAATTTTTCAAATTGCTCCCAACCAGGTCTCACAACAAGTAACAAAAATATTTCAGGATCCTAATCCTGTTCATTTTTCCTCAAGGCATTTTTATTCTGTGAGCACTCAAGTCTCTCATTTCCCTCTCTCTCACTCTCCTGTATTATCTGTAATTCTAGCTACACCGGTGAGAACAGCACAAACTTGTAAAAAAACTTCTTCCAATGTCTGATGATATGTCAGAGGCACAAACATCACTACCAGTTTATCTGTAAACCCAAGCTAACACTCCTATTCACATTATGCTAAGCCACAGTAGCCCTATTAAAATGTAATAATGTATCTATCATAGCTCAGTTTCAATACTGCAACAAGAGTAAGTCTGAAACCCTGTAAGTTTTTCAAATACAAATTAAAAGCTAATCTGTGTGTGAACGAGAGTCTAGTCATTTGTCAATCTATGCATTTACACTTTAGTTCTAGAGAAGCAAAGAAAAATATTTAAAATGCTGAAGACAAACATTAATAAATGACTGCACTATTCTTATACTTTCTTACGAAGTATTTTCTTTGTGTATCATTGCTGACCTATTAATTCCTTTCACTTGGGAAATCATTGTATATAGTGTCTTATTTTTACTATCTCTTTTGAACATCTGCCTATTGTTATCATAGTAAAGAATGCAAGAGAAATCAACAGGGTAATTATCTGCTTGAGAAATAGGTCACTTTCAAAAGACTATTGATCAAGCAGACCTGAAAATACATGAGACAATTTCTATATTACTACGGCCACAGTTCTGACATTTCTGGATATTAAGCACTGTGACACTAAAAACAGCACTCCTCACATGTTTCAAACAATATTTGCTCAACAAATCAACACTAATTTTTTGCCTATGATAGCTTTATCAAACACATCATACTCTGGGAGAAAGCCCACCCTGACACGTGACTCATTCAAGTCATGATGCAATCTCTAAGATGTTGGCCTTGCCAGAATTAAATGTGTGAGCAACAAGTCACCACACTACAACAAAGGACTTTTTTGCAATATTGCAAGGTATTTACTTTGTTAACATAAAATTATGTTGGTAGCGACCTATTTTGTGATGATTTTAAATAAAAAAGTTTTAATATTTTAAAACTTTTGTAGACACCATTGTAATTCATTTCAATAAATAAAAAGGACAGAAATAGACCTGGGGTCAAAATCAGGAGGTTTCTTATAATGATACACAGTCATGTCTTCTAAGACAAATGAAACCTGACACAAAGAAGACTTTATGTTCACAGCAACTTCCATGCCCTATAATCTCCACCTGCATTTCTTTCAATTTAATCTATTTAAAAGAGAAATGTGCCTGAAGATCAACATGTCACAATCATACATGGAGACGTGACATGTTTAGGCAATCCTTGATTTCAGGATCTTCAAAATTACTGCAATGAATGCCTGTATCTTTTCTTGATTATCTTTCAGAATCTCTGTGGAAATAATCCATTAACTATTTCTAACTGAACCTGTGTGTTATAGTTGTGCACTTGACTTGGTCTAGGTGATCCTGCTGTGGCAGGAGGATTGGACAAGATGATCTTTTGAGGTCCCTTCCAATCCTTAATGATTCTATCATTTGATCTTCATCCTTTCTTTTGGGATAAAACATTTGGCAAGTGTTCTGCTTAAGTGCAGACACCATAAAACAACTCACTCTTGGGTAGTATAGTCAAGCAAGCTTACTTGTTTCAAGAACACTAAGAATTCTAAACATCAAAATGTGCCCCCTTGATAAGATGGAACTCTGCCTCAGATTCTTCATCTGCTTCAGACTTCACAATTAATTGGGATAAGAATGTGTGGCAAAAGCTAATCCTATACTTATCTAACACAAACAACCACAAGTTCAAAGATTGCTACATGTCTTACAAAGTTCTTGTACTTCCAGCTGAACAGATGGAATGCAATTTTAACACAGTGAAGTTGGTAGCAAAATTAGCGCACAAATATTTCAGAGAATATTTCATGTCCATGTAGTGTACTCGGTAGGTAAAGGTACACTGAAACCCCACAGAATACAAAACAACCAAGCATTATAATTCTGCATACTCCTGATGCCTAAGGAGATGACAGTTCCAACTAATGCTTTTCTTACAGTTGGGGTATTAGCAAGGACCTCCTCCTATATGGACCCTCTGCTAATCTCAAAGCAATTTCTTCACAGCCAGAATTATTTACATGAGTTTTCTTCTGTACCTGAGTAATATTAAAATGAAATGTGTATAGTTTTTATCATCTTTCAGTTCAGCACTTCTGTAATAAATCAGATAGCTACAAGTTAAGTGTTAGAAGATGGAATAAAAGACATACAGACACACAGTGTCCCTTTGCAAAGTTGCTTTCACAGGAAACCAGAGTAAAAAATGCAGCCATGATTTGGAAAAGGACATTTACTTCTCTGGAACACTCTAATTTTGACATAAGGGGCAATATGTGCCAGAGGCTCTGCTGTATCCAAACAACACTGCTTCATTAAAATCTGAAAATGCTTCTGTGGAATCCTGTTGTGTTGTTTCACTCCAAACTAGATGCGTGTACATTCCAATAGTCAAATGCCTCAGTAATAACGTATTACATAAGAATGAGCATTACATATATAGTCCACACTTCCTCAGTCAAGCAGAAAGATTAGTTTGCGTACATTTGACTGTGCATCCTTCTTCTACCACCTGTCCAAAAAGGTCCTAGAAAGGAAAAGACCCCTACGTATGTCTGATATATATCCCAAGACTGAGCAGAGGGGAAAGCACCAGAAAGGAAACAGGCATAGCCACAGTTAAACAACCCAAAGAACCAGACCACAAAATGACTGCAAAAGATAATCAAGAGAATACTTGCTGAAGGGGCTCAAGGTTATTCCTGCTCTGACAGCTGAATAAACTCTTTTCTGTAACGTACTTCGTCATGATAACAAACAATGCTGCAACTAGTGCAGTGATACATGACGCTAACTCAGGAGGGATCATCTCAGATATCGGAGGAAGCATCAGGGCCCTGAGGACACCAAGTCCTTAGGTGCAACTCCCCGATGGGCTTAGGAACCATTTTAGCTCAGGATTGTCCCCCTAGTCCTGGCCTGAACTATGCTGTTGACAGATCTGGGCTCAGGCCCTTTCCTCAGCTGCTCCTAACATTTTCACCAGACCTGTCAGATTGGCATTGGACCTGAATCATCCACTGGTGCTGGTCTTTTGATGAGTGGGCTATAGAAGAGCCTTAACACAGAACTCATCTTCCTGTGGCTCCCCAATGAGGTAGACTGTTGGCCTCACCACCAGGCACAGCCACATTCTCACCACAAATAATAATAAGTTGATGAATTTAATGATTGACACCCAAACAGCACAATATGTATGGACTTTTTGTGTGTTGCCAGCAAGACCAAGAGCAGGGAAGAGGAGGTTACTCTGAAACACCAAATCAAACACTATCATGAAGTTACTGAGGCAGCAAACTGAAAGATAAGGAGCAGCCCAAGGCCTTGTAATCAGGCTTCTCTTGGGCAAGATGACAACACTGACTTCATCTTGCTGAGGGGAAAAATACCCCTGTAGACTAGATGCAGGAGGTTCACCTGCAGGACTGATAATTCAGAGATGACCTTCACAAGCAGCTGAGCACATTATGAAGTAATAACTGGCATGAGAAAAGATCCCTCAGGGAAGGCAAAGTAGCAATGAAAACTAATGGCCTGTGCAATCTGCACAGTTTTGAGCAAAACAAAAGCTAATGCTAGCAACAGTGCTCCGGATACAACAAAACCTGTGTAAAAACATGGAACTCTTTCAAGACAGTTTGTAAGGTGATGTGCAACAGCAACTGGCCACAACTAGGCAATTTCATTGATGATATGTAGAGAAAGTTGTTTGTAATGGTAACTTGAAGAGTATCAACATCTGTACCAATACTCACAAGGTCCAACATTTACCCAGCTAATATCTTTCATACTATATGGAGCTATTTGTTTCAATGACAGTTGCTAATGTGGATAGTATTGCTTTTTGCTTTCCTGTATGTCACTTTCTGATTGTTAGGAAACCACAAGCAAGAAGCAGCTCCTGAGTAGGAACTGAGGTGGAGAGAAAAAAATAAGTACTTATACATCTAGAATAAAGTTTGTGGGTAACAGCAGATGACCTATGAAGAAACAACATACAAAAGCAGCATACACAAATGAAAGCAGACTAACCTGTCCTTTGAGATTTCTAATTAAATATTGTTCATCTGTCTTAGGCATGCTACTGCCACACCTCAAAACAATTCCCTCAGGCTCCTGCAGATCTTTTTCATTCAGATTCTTTCCAAATCAATTGGCATCACTTATGTCCTGGTGTGCTTTTTTCTTTCTTTTCTCAAAAAATCAATAGTCCTCTGTTAAGTGCCATCTTAGACCTGTTCATTTTAATTTATCAGGGACTATGTCACAGTCAGATCCCCCCCATGTTCAAGACATCTTTTATTTGCTTCCAAAGCTATCACAAATTACATATCGAATACTGCTTTCCTTTTTTACCTACGTTTAAGAAAAATGAAATCAGCAGAATGAAATTTAGTTTAGGGAAGAACTGATAAACTGAGAATGGTTGCTGAGAGCAATCTTAGAACAAGTTAAATAGAAACAGACCATGTGCTCATCATGCTCAGGTCTTTATGGATTCCATATAGCTTTCTTGTTTTATTAACTACTTATTAATATAGCCTGTTTTATTTAAGCATTCTAATGCTGTCATGAAAGCAGAAACAGCTATGGAAGTAATAACACTAATAGTATTATAATGCTTCAATACATTTTTGAAAACACAATGTATGCAATTCATTGCTGCTTCTTTCACATCTGAATTCTCAAAAAAATAAAGACCATAACTATAGAGAAGAAGCCAACAGTCAGGTGTACATTACTGATACAACTGCTGAATAGTTGTACAGAATTCAGGTGTGGAGAATTAATCATTCCCCAAAAAAAATGTAGATAACAACCTCTGTTTACAATTATGGGAAGAACAATGTGTAAGAAGGATTATTATTAGTATTACTGCACTGCATTTAAACTCAAGACCCTTATTTTTAATATTTTGACAGAAATTAATTAATTATTTTTAAACCTTAACATTGCATACTAAAACCATGTTATGGATAACTTCCATCATGACTTCATTTTCTTCCTTTATTTTATATTGTCATACATCATGACATGGATTGTCAGATTATCTGGACACTGGAAGTTTTAAAGCCCTGAGTGGGAGAGGATTGGGTATTGAAGGTGCTTACTCAAACACACAAGAAACAAAGAAATACTAGATGACGTGTGCTTTTCTAGTAACAGACTACATGTCCATAAAGTTTGGGTTGATTTTTTTAAGGAAGCAAATACGCTTTTAGGTTTAGTAGAAGCAGCAAGAGAAAGAAGCCACGTGCTTGAAATTTCTATTACTGTCCAGATGGGACTTTTTTGGTAGGTACTTAAGACTGTAACTAGAAACATCCAGATGCATCCCAGGCATTATCAAAAGAAGCATGGCCAGCACACTGAGAGAGATTATTCTGCCCCTTTACTCTGCCCTGGTGAGACCTCACTTGGAATACTGTGTCCAGTTCTGGAACTCCCAACACAAGAATAATGAGGACCTGTTGGAGCACATCCAGAGGAGGGTGACAAAAACGATCAGAGGGCTGGAGCAAATCTCTTATGAGGACAGGCTGAGACAGCTGAGGTGGTTGTCTGAAGAGGAGAAAAAGATGCCAGATGGGAACATAATAGTGACCTTCCAATACCTGAAAGGAGCCTCTAAGAAGGCTGGGGACAACTGTTCACAAGGGTGTAGAATGATGGGACAATGAGTAATGTTTTAGGCTAGAATATGCTGGACATTAGGAGTAGGTTGTCTAGATTGGTGGTGGAGGCCCCATCCCTGCAGACATTCATGATCAGACTTGATAGGGCTCTGAGCAGTCTGTTCTAGTTAGAGATGTCCCTGCTTGTTGTAGGGGGCTTGGAATAGATGACCTTTAGAAGTCACTTTCAACCCAGATATTCCAATTCTAAATAATACAAAAAAGTGAAACAGAGTCAGAGATAAAAAGCCTAGGTTGACCTATACAAGCTCACTGTAGATCAGATTTTTTTCCTGAACATTATGGGCCACATCTAGCAGAGGAAGAGACAGAGAAGTCCTTCTAAGAGTATTAAGAACTCAGTATTTGCAAAAATCAGTCTGCAGAATGATCAGAGCTCCTTTTATCATTGACAGAGGAAGGGCCCTGGCTTTCATGTTGGTCTGGAAAGTAGAGGGAACATGGCCAACTTTCTTTGCTTTTGCTGGCCAAGAGCTGAGACAGACTCTGTCTCAATTCAAACTTTAAAACCTTTATTACGATGCATATGGCTGCTAACACAACACAGCTTCAGTGTAAGGAAGACTAGTACAACAAGAAAACCAGGAGACAGAGGTTATCGGGGGTTGTTTCATTATCTATTTGGTTCATCAGGTCAAATGTACCGTGACTTCTTAGAA
>VZRI01003765.1:257095-279457 GCA_013397515.1 Upupa epops | reverse complement strand
CGGGGAATGTTGACTGGTCTTCTCTATAGTGTCCGCAGAGCTCAAGGGAACATAGAAAGGCTGATAAAAAAAACAGAGAATGGCATTATAAGGCAAAACACAAACTATCAGTGCACCAAGTCAAGTCAGAGGAAGGCACATGAGTTTAGAGCAGTGTGACTCATGTACAGATTAGATACTTTATTTGCCATCATAGCTCCAATGCTGTCACCAAACTATTTTGCCTTCCTTTAAATCTGCACACACACCTTCCTCAAATATTTTTACAGTTCTCCCACTAACTCCTAACTCAACTCCATTCAGCTTTCTGTAAAGTACACAGTTGAGATGAAGTTCAGGGATGCAATGAAGCTCTTATATAAGATCTACTGTAGCATTACAAGTGTAGTACATTATCTTTTGTCCTCAGAAATTTTAGCCACAATAACAGCTTTATGTCCCTAGCCAACAGGACAGTCAGTTCACTGTTAAGGATAAGGTTTTCATTATCAAATTGCATAACAGAATACAAAGTATATGGAAGTAAAGGAGGGGATGACTCAAGCCTCTAAGTAAGCTTTTGGCAGTGTAGAATGAAATTTTCAGAGAACACACAAACTTGCTTCTTCTGGAGGTGTAGATGTAAAGACTGCCTAAAAACCTTTTACTGTCAACACTTCTCTATCATTCCTATGCCTCTCAGGTAACAAAACTCTAAACAGATGTCGTGATCTGATTCTTGTGAGAGAATTTAGGCAGGCCAAGTAGTCTAATACTATACAGGCATTTGAAAGATGTTACTGCATATTTTAACACTGACCTGTTTTATAGCCTGATGTCTAGGGAACCGTTTATTTCTGCAAACCACTACTGAACCTGGCTTCCAAATCTAGAAACACAGTTGAAGTAGTATGGAGAATTCATTTCTAAACAGACTTCACAATATTGCAATTCTTACAGGTACAGACACAGAAAAGGCGCTTTTCCAGAAGTGCCTAGTTGTACCATTATCTAATTAGTCATAATCTCAGCTTTAAAAATAGACCATTTAGTTACAAAAACAAGAAGAAAATGGGTAAAGGCTTAAGAATTCTAAGACAAAAAAGAAGGTTCCATATTTATTATTTTAAGCCAATCTAATCATAGAAAGGGAAGGATAACAAAGATTTGAAACTTGACATGTTGAAGAGTTGGTACCGACAACACAGTTTTTGTAATAAAATCAGTTTCTTATTGTGCCCTAAGAATGGTTTTGAGTGACTAGAAAAACTTAGGAAAACAGAATCATGGGATTATAGAATGGTTTGGGTTGGAAGGGATCTTAAAGATTACATCTCCTTGCCATTAGATACAATTCTAGATATCCATTTATTGATATCACAAACTACACATTCTGCTTTCCAATTCTACCCGATTATATCTAAAACTTTGGTATTTCTTTATTACTGAAAAGTAGGAAGGCCCATTCACCCAAAATTCCTACTCCTTTATACAAATGAACATTCAAAAATGTAATTATATTTTTGCTCTTTTCCCCAATCTTCTCAAGTCACCAGATTTCCACTTCACAGAAATAAGTTTAATTTAATAATTTTAGAGAATCACAAAAACCCTACTTACTCATGGCCTTAAACTAACCTTTTAAAAGAATATTCTTTCTTTATAGCAAATTCAAAGTATTCCCATGACTATATATAAACAAATGTAATATGTGCAATTAGATTTGTAGATGACAGTATCCTCTTAACATGAACAGGAAAGCACAGTGTTAACATCATACCCTTACCCTGTAGAAAAAATTGGCCATTAAAGCTAGATTTTGAATGACCAAAGCATTCTGATCATTTTATTTCAAAAAAGCCATATGAGAATGGAAAGACTTGAATATCAAGAGTACTCCCACACAAGTTTAAACTCTAGATCTTCATCTATAAATGTTTTCTGGTTAAGTACCAAGAAGGTTAGTCTGGCTTAGACTAAGAAATTTATTTTTTTAAACATCAATAAATATTTCTGTTTCATACAGCAATTCAGCCATGTAATAAATTCTGTAATAAGATCTCTGAAATCTGTTTTAGTAGGGCAGCAAAAGGCAACTGGATAGCAAAATTTGTAGTTTTGCACACATGGTATTTCTGCCCATGTGGAATAAGTAACACAATAGAAACAACAGCATCCACTATTACATTGCTCTGGGCTAAGCTAATATAATTTTCAGTAAAGGACACAAGAATCTATCCAGAAATACACTGACAGATATACTACAGATCCAGGATTTACTGTTCCTATATAAAGTCAACACTGTGACTTTCCAAAGCTAAGAAACCTTTCAGTCTTTCAAATGTGAGGTAATGCTATACATGCAGCTAGTATTTTTGAAATTTCTGCTTAATTAGATGCATAGTAACATCTTTACACTAACCACCCTATAATGTGATCTGTAACAGAGGAACATGACATAAAACACATACCAAAAATGCAGAAAAGGTATATAGATTTCTATTACATGGGTATATTCAAAAGAGCATGTATTTTCAAACATATGGAAGACAAAGAACTGCTTTTATACACAAGTCAGAAGTGCAGACAAACGTCCTTGGGAAAGAAGAAACTATGCACTTTTCCGTTTTCAGTCAATTACAATAGTTCTCCCTTTTCAGAAACACTACAGACTTCACAGAACACCGTGGAGGAATGCATGGCTAAGCTGGTCTGCTGGCTACTGGCTCACCAAGAGGTCTTGTAGGAAGGAAAGGCAGTGTTGGTAGGTGATACACTTGGATGAGTAGACTTTGATGCATGTAAACACACAGTCAGCCTTTATTTGATTTGACACTTTCCACTGATACGATACGTAGCTTCTGCAGGTGTCCAGTCTGCAGAACACTAAGGTATTCTCACAGAGACAACTATCTCTGATTGAAANTTTAGGAGGGACAAGGATCTATTGGAGAGGGTCCAGCGGAGGGCTACGAGGATGATTAGGGGACAGGAGGGCATGGCTTATGAAGAGAGGCTGAGGGACTTGGGGCTTTTTAGTCTGGAGAAGAGAAGACTTAGGGGAGATTTGATAAATGTTTATAAGTACCTGAAGGCTGGCCAGGAGGGAGGGGACAGGCTCTTTTCACTTGCTCCCTGTGATAGGACAAGGAGCAATGGGTGTAAGTTGCAGCAGAGGAGGTTCCGCCTCAACACAAGGGGGAACTTCTTTGCTGTGAGGGTCACAGAGCACTGGAACAGACTCCCCAGGGAGGTCGTGGAGTCTCCTTCTCTGGGGACTTTCAAGGCCCGCCTGGATGCTTTCCTCTGCGATCTGTGTTAGATAGTTTTGTCCTGCTCCGGCAGGGGGGTTGGACTCGATGATCTCTTGGGTCCCTTCCAACCCCTAACATCCTATGATCCTATGATATTCTTTGCTTCTATGCATGTAAACTGGCACTGCAGGGAAAGCATGGAAGCATTGAATTTTCTCTTGTGAAAGCAATCTATAATTCCACACAGTGCAGTATCAGGTAACAGTATGCTGATACCACACCATGTTTATGTCCAATCAAAAGTGTCAAAGACGTAGAAGAACGAAAAGGCATCACACGCCTGAGTATCAACCACTCCCTCTTACAACCTAACAAGGCAATAGGACACAAGATTCAACATGAATGAGAAGGAGGGGAAAATAGAGAACATCTAGAGCGAGAGCAAAATTCAAAACTGCACTATTTACTATTGGGCAGGGAACACTGAGCAGTATTCACCGCCAACCAACAATGACCTCCAACACAGTGTCATTTAAGATGGAAAGATCATTTTGAACTCAAGCATAACAAACTTATTTGGTTTTGTGGGTTTGGTTAAATGTGCCTATCAAGACTATTAAACACGTATCCTATTTGATTTGGATTGTATAACTCATTGAAATTGTTATACAGTAATAGATGATGAAACAAAACCAGCTATTTCCTAAATTTGTCCCACAAAAAGAAAACAGCCCCATAACTGCACTCACATCTTTAAATTACCCAGCATAATGAAACTGGAAGTTCCTCTACATGAGATTACCATGGAGGGTTCAGTTAATGACAAATACAAAAGCATTCACTTTACTCTGTATTTCATTTCAATGTCTACTGAGTGAACAACATCACTGAAGTGAAATTTCTTCTTTATTCTTTGCTGAATTAATCACAGCAGACGTAAATTCAAAGCAGTAACTGCAACATTTTGAGTTGTCATTAAGATTTTAATATTTCCAAAATAAGCAGCTGTCCAACTGTTCAATTTTATAGTTTCTGGGTTGTTTTTTTTTCTTGTAAAAGTTAGAAAAATACTAATTCTTAGAAATCTCTGCCCATCAGTGAAACATGCTGATTGTAAGTGCATTTTAACATACTTGTCCAAACTGAGCAATAACAAACTGCTTGAAAATACATCTTTGAAAAATGTCAAGAGCATGAAAATTACCTAAAATTAGACCAGAAGGGGAATACTGTTTTCAGAAGGCAATTCAGCTTGAATATTAAAACACCAGACTTTTTCTTTCCTTTGCAATTTGGTACACAGCCATGATCCAAAACAACTGTAGCAACCCTAAAGGAATTAAAAAGGAGGCATTCACATCAAGAAAGTTCCTCCAGAGGAATTCTACAGGTTGCCATTTAATTTGAACTGCTGGTAACACAAAAAGCTTTAGCTACTCTGCTACATGACCCCTTTTTATCTTGCTAAATTTCAAAGGAAAACCAATTTGGATTTCCTCAAATACTTCTGAAAGACATTTGCACAGCTACAGAAAAAAAAAAAAAGAGCCTAATCCAAGCAACAGAGTTTTGTACTTGGATTAAAGGAATGCATTATGAAAATGTGAGAAAGAAGATGCAGTGAAACAAAAACCTCAAATACCAGAGATCTCTGCAGCAGCATTCTTGCTGCATGCTGTAGTGCAGACTGAGAAAAATACTGTGGGAGGAGAGGTCTCACATCAGGGCATTGTCTGAAACTGCAGACAGCAAAGTCCTACTACACAAAGCAAGGTCAGTGCAACTGGAGAGGTGTCTGTTTAAGAAAACACACTATTATTAGATGCAAGTCATGCAGCACTTGTGCATACTGAAAGAATTAGTTACTATTACCCCCAAAATAAATTGTTTCAAATGGTAGCCTCAACTGTGCACTTAATTTTTCCACTTTTTCTATCTCATTCAAAAGATTCAAATCAGTAACATAAAGAATATTAAATATTTAAATTACTTATGAAATGTTATAACAATTGAAAAATAATTTGTAATGAGAGGGCTCCACTTAAAATGTCATAAGTAATTATTAAACATTTCCTGATAGCAGTGTAGAATAAAAAGTACCCCTGGGCTGACACTATTATGATATGCTTAGATTGCTATAAAATACATCAGCAAGTGTACTGGCCTGCCAAATACACTTCCTTGTACAAGGCTCAAACATGTACTGTCTCCATACACAAAAGTTACGCTAAGGCACCCAAGAGTTTTGGATGTAGAGAACACAGAAGGCAGCTCCTTGAGACATGTCACACAATCCACAGGGAGTTTCCCCAGATACATTAAACCATTCACTGAAAAGAGGTAGTATCACTTGCAGTACTGGCACTTAAACTGCAGAAATGTAGTGGGCTCTGGAAGAAGGATAATTCTGGTAGTTCCTTCTAGCTCTTACGGTCTAACAGGTTTTGGTAACTGATGGCACATCTAGCTGTTTGAAAATTCTGGATTACGTATGAATGATTAGGCAGTTAAGAAGAGAGTGTTGTGGATGGCCTAGGTTAAAATCAGTGACATTAACAAAGAACTTGCATAAAGATGTCAGCATGACAGAGCATATGAAAACACCAAGGACCAGCTCTGATCCCACAGTGATACATCTACAAAATAACTGCATGTTTCAAGTAAGGTCAAAATTCAAAACCTGAAAATATTAGAGAATTCCCTATATAGGAAATGCAAAGAAAAACTGTCACCACCTTATCATCATCTTTTAAACAAAAGTATTATTTCAGTAGGTTGATGTTTTGCACTCCACCCCCCCCCCAAAAAAAAATAAAAAATTCAGAGTGAAATATGACCAATATCTGGCAGAACCATGACTATGGAAACCCCACCCGAAAGCAGACATATGTATAGGTTTGCCAAGACAAATAAAGCAGTGTGCCGAGTTAGCTGGACTGCTCTCATGTAGTATGTACTCAGCCATGTAGGCCCTTGAGTACACATGCAACAACTCTCTTCTAAATGAGATTAAGGTGTCTGGAGAAGTGACAGAATCAACCTAAAGAAAACCAAGAATTTCAGGTTACAAGCTAACATCTCTCTAAAGCAGAGCCATGATGAAAAGTATTGTTTATAAATCAATCAGTGCATATCAAAGGTACAGATAACCTGTGGTCCATAATCAAATGACAGTCATTACAGGAAACCATCAATGGCTGCACTGTGAACAAACATGAGAGTAAGACTGTCCACAGAGCTCTGTGACTCACTCCAGTATTTCAGTTACTGGTATTTTTAAAAAGCATGTAAAACAAAATATATGTGAGTTATCATTAATAACCCTACCATTGTCTTGTATAAAGTTGAAGGCTCAGAGTCATGAGCTGATATCCATTTTACGGTAGGTGGTGTACAAGCAGAAAACAAAATGACAACTCTTGTTCCGAAGTGTTTTAAAAGTAAAAAACCTTCAAAAAATACTAACGTAAATATGCAGGTCAATTAGGCTGACTGCTAAAAACCCCTTAGTTTTCATGTTTATTGAAAAATCCCTGTGCAAGTCAGGAATTTTCAATGAAATAATAAATTCATTAGTCTTGTCTCATTTATAACTCAAGACTTCCTCTAACTACTCCTTGTTTCAAATCCAAGAACTGTTGCTAAACTACTGCTGACTTGAGCTAAATGTTTCCAGTCCTTATAAACCTACCACAATCCTTCATGCACAACTACAACTGTCACTTTTCAATATGTGCCTTGCTTCGACACTGAACTTTAGTGCAGATTCCAGTCCCTGGATCTTAGCTGTCATACTTCTGTTATATAAAACAGCCCTTGAATACAAGAAATATTCTCTTCAATGGGTACTTACAAATAGTACTCAAATTGTTTCATGACACTTTTTTGAATAATCTAAACACAGTTAATTTATCTTCCTCACTTTACAAATCTCACAAACCTGAAATTATTTTAAAATTTCTCTTACAAACTTCTTCTATGATACAATGCAGTTTTCAAATTTTTTTTTTTTATTCTGCAGTAGGGCTTTCATATTTCTTGAACTTAGTTTTACTTATTGAAGTGTTGGAACTCTGACTTGAACATCACGTTTGTATTGGTTAAGATGCATCACATTATGTTAATATGTATTGAGAGGCCAGGAACAGTACTGTCTGGTTTGCAGTCATGAAGTCTTAATAACAAACTCCTCACCATGTGTGAAAATAGTGATGAACTCATTAGAGTATCTTAGATGAACAGCTTGCTACAGCAGAACATGCACTCATTCTACTTTGATGACTAAGAAAGAAAGATTTTTGTAGCCCTTTGCAAATTTCTGTGCAAACTAGACATGCTCTTTAATGACGTGGTCATTTCTCTCTGAAACATTTCCTAAGATGCAAAAAGCTGCTTCTGTTTCTGGTTTCACCTCATTTTTTTCACTGATACAGATTAGGTGGGTTTTGTTTTGTTTTTGTAATTATCACAAACATTGGTTAGTTGCCATTGGCGCTCTACAGAATAACATCACATGGATCAAAAATTATTACCTGTAGTCAAAAACAATGCTCACTGCTTTTTCATAATTGGCAGGTTCTCTGATTCCCTTTCAAATATACAAATACAAAAAAACGTACAGAATGGAAATATTTAGCAAACCTTTGTCATAGGGGGATTGGATCTTTCAAGGTCCCTTCTGATCCCTGATGATTCTATGATTAAATAAAATGGCAAGCCCAATTCTGCTCCTACACAAGTGTGTTACTGTGAAACAGGAAACATTTGACTCTTCCTTCACGCATTTTTCTACCCCCTACACAGCTATCACACTTCCTTTATCAGAGATCTAATTTGTAGGCACCAGTACAGGCTCCTCACCGTCTCACCTGTGCTGGTGGCATCCCAAGAACGTATAGCAGAATAGATAAACATCACACCCAGCCACTGGCCCTCATCCTACAAACACTTCAGACAAACTACTTCTAGGAGTGTTTGCTGATTTAGAGTCTTCGTAACTCGACCACACTTCACCAATCGGGCCAAAGAGAGGTCTGGAGCTGGAAGGAATGCATTCAGCGCTCGCGTCCTGGGTGCCAGGGCCAGTGGTGTCCTCTAACAGTGCTCGGAGTCCACCACAGGGGTTCGTCAGGACGGAGCAGGGAAAGGAAAACAACCCAGCTGCTTAGAACCAGAGCCTCCTTCCAATACCAGATCTCCCATGAACTACACCGCTCTCATCGGATTACAATTAGCTCGGCTTTAGTGTACACAGTAACAACTGTTGGTACAATCACAACGGGGGAAAAGAGAGCAGGGAGAGCGAGGGATGAACTTCTAACATCTTAAGAGCACGTGGATAAAGGCAATCCTCCCCAAAACGCGTTTCTTGAGCTCCCCCGAAGGAAGAGGGGGAGCCCCCAAGCAAAGGTCGGGCGGGGAGGGAGCGGGCGGGGAGGGCGGCCACGGGGCTGCGGAAAGTGACCGAAAGCCGAGATCCCGCCCGTCCCCGGACACGGGGCCGAGACCCCGCCGCAAGGACCCTGGAGGTACCGGGGAAGCAGCCCGTGAAAGTGGGTGAGGGTGAGCAGGGGACGCACCTTTCAGCGTCCCCCCGGCATCTTCTTTTTCCTCCTTGGGCCGGCCAGTAACTGCGGCTGCGGTCTAGTGGTTTGCGAGACAGGTCTGCCCCCACCTCCTCGCCTGCGCTCCAGGGCCGCCGCTGCCCTGGCCAGCGGAGCGAACGAAGCGCTACCCGGCGGGCCAGGGGGCGGGGGCTGCGTGTCCGCACCCCCACTCCGGGCAGGGGGAGGAGTAGAAGAGAGAGATGGAGTAAGGAGGGAGGTGCCGCTGGGCAGCACCGCCGGCTGACTCAGCAGCGGGACGGGGGGCCGTCCCTCCTCAATGGAGGTGGGCAGCGCCTACTTGTCCGGCCCCAGGCAGCCCTGGGTTCGCACGACCCTCACCCACAGCAGTTCGTCGTCCGTGCTCGTCGCTGCCTAGGGGGGACATGCGGTTCGGGAAGCAGTACTGCCGCCTGTCCTGCCTCGTCAGCGGGTATTCCGTGAGAGCGGTGCCCCCAAATGCCACGAGTTCAGTTGCTGACCCCCATCCCGGTTGGTGCGGAGGGGTGGGCCTGTGACTGCGCTCAAAGGAGTAGGCGATTATCCCGAAGGGGATTCCAGCACCCCAGACAACCCACACACACACCCCCCGAGTTTCGCCTGCTGCTGTTATCCGCGGATCATCCCTTTTCTGCTCTCCAGCCCCTTGCCTCCCAGCGCCATCGCCGTGCGCGCCCGGGGGAGGGCCGAGTCGGGCTGCCTCACCGCATCGGAATGCGTAGGCGAGCGCCCCGCGCCCCCCGCCCGTCCGAGACTTTTTCCCTTGCGGGGCGCAGTGCGAGAGGAGAGCGTGGAATCCCCGCCCCTGCTCCAGGGTCAGCTGGTGCCTCCAGGGAACCGGTGGAAGGGGAGACGGCTCGGGGTTCTTTCGGTGACCTGGGAAGACGGGGTTTAGGGGCAGCCGGGCAGCTCCGCACGAGACCTCCGCCATGCGGAAACCCAGGAGAAAAGAGCCTCGTAAACTTTCACAGGAAACCACCGCACTGTATGAACGGGCAGTAGGTAACGCGGGGTTATCTAGGATATTTTTTATGTAAAGGGCAGCGGTTCCCATAACTGAGGTATGTGGAGATAGTGTCCCAGTTCAGGGTTGTAAAGCTCACAGTTAATTTACTTCATTCTTTTCCAAGGTGAGGAACTCCACATACTATTTGCTAAGGGAAGAACGAATGTGAACACTTGCAAGTCAGATTTATTACTCCAGTACTCTGTTAGCTATCTGCAGCTCACTACAATCATTCAGGTAATTAACTCATACTATTGATTATTGTATACTGAAATACCATACTTACGGGATAAAATCCAGGTCCCACATATAATGTAGTATTCCCTTGTGTGGCCCAGATTTCATTCACTGCATACGGTACCCCCAAAACTGCCATAATACAGTATTTTGCAAACAGGTGACATTGACATACACAGACTTTTCCAGTTCATGTCCTGTCTGATCTGCACATGTGTTTAGCATTACAATAGTGACAACAAATTATCACTAAACACACGGGAAACAAAGAACCTTTCCATGGAAGCTTTTTCCAGTTATTTGTGCTTTTCCACTTGTTTTAAAAAGTGCAGGAAAGTTACCATCACATTACTCCAGTGGAAAACATATACAAATTTTCCTTCACAATGTGTTCGGCTTACTATATTTTTCAGTTATTCCAACAAGAAAAGGTATTCCGTACTGAAAAGCATGTGATACATTTTATGGAATGGAAAATTTGGAGAAATCACCACATCCTTGACTCGGCAAAAGACTAAGACACACAGTGGAACAACTTAGCATACCAGGGATCAGTAGTATGTTCAAGCAATTTGCTGCATTAAGGATCATTTCCCAAGGACCAACTTCTCACCTGTTAATTGAAGACTTCCATTTTTGCCAGGACACTGGAAGATTACTTAATAACAGTCAGACTGTCATACACTATGATAATGGAAGACATACAAAGATTATTATATGTAAAAGTAAAAACCCAGACATGATGGTGACAGGTGCTTTGTTTCCTCCAGGATAACATTCACTTTTCTGAATACTGTAGGAAAGAAGAAACAACCAAGATTATAAAGCTGCAGGACTGCAGGAATAATTTGACAAAATAAATTGATAATATTTGTAATGTTATGTCCTCTTTTAAAAGTAAGTCAGAATATAGACACAGATCATGAAAAATATTAAATTACATCCCAGTTACACCATTGCAGTTAAGAAAAGCCATCTTCTTTCCATTCTAACAGCAATACATGATCCTCTGAGCATATTTACATGGGAAGAACTTTTATTTCCTTGGTGGCACAGAAAACTGCCTGTTAGAATTGTTACTTGGGTAATTTGTTTGTCTCCACTACTGCAAGTTTCACTGAGTTTGAACCTCTTTTCCTGATTGTACACACAACAGAAATAATTCCCAACTGACCTCAGACCTTTCAAAACTGATTTGTTCCTGAGGTGAGAGAAATCTGCAGGCACTTATTATCATCTAGTGTTTCCTTTACAGGAGACTCCCATACCCAGATTTTGCACAAGTGAATTTTGAGCTGCTCCACAACCTCAGCACTATACAGATAAACTATATTTTGCTGCAGTTTAATTGACCTGTTGGGGAGAGTTTCCTTTTAACATTACTGGCCAAACAGAAAGGGCTTGGAGAATACTTTCATTTTCTTTTCTCTCTCATTGTACAACAGTGTCCACCATATTTTCCTGAGAACTGGTTGTTAGTCATCACACTGTACCCAGCTCCATCAGGCTTAATGATACATAAAGACAGCACATCTAGCTCAAAGTTACTGTATAAACTCACTAGCAACACAAAATGAGCACAAAAGGTCATGGTGGAGATTCAGATATGAATTTTCACTAATGTACATAAAGTATTTATAGGTAGAGGAAAATACTGGACTTTCAGAAAATACTGATATTTGTTTTAGCTCTTACCAGAGTCTTCTACCAACCATATATTTTTGGAGTTTGAGTTACAAAACTGATTTGGAGATGAACTTCAAAGTGATGCATAAATATTACATTCCACACATTCCTGTTAAGTATTATTTGCATTATACAGATGGGGAAACTAAAGCAATATGAGTTTAGTCGGACGATTTTCCCAATGGCAGGAAGAAAAAGTAGCTACAGTAGTAAGAGCGATACTCACAATTACCCAGGGGGATTTTTTGCACTCAGTTCGAACTGTGCACTGCTTGCCTAAACCCTGCAGTGTAATACATAAAGGAGTATTTTGACTTTAATCAAAGTATTCTATAGCAATATTTTCAAATAATTTAGTTATCAAATTACATGAAACACTTAAAATACGGTTTTGATTTTTAAAAATAGCCAGAAGGGGTTTGCTTGGGCTTTCCTCCAAAACTGACCCTTCAGCTTGGACTAAAGAAAAGCACACATGCTTGTGCACATGTGAACAGAAATTCTAAAAGAAAATTAGAAACATATGAAAATAAAGGCTGAGAGTTTTTTCTTAACTGCACTCTGGTTTCAATACATCAAAATCTTCACTGATTTACTTATGGATAAAAGTTGTTCTTATGAAAGAACACACAGGCCTTATCTGCAATAAATTCCTCTTTTTCTTTAGACAAATTGTCATTCTACACAAGTAAAGCCTGTGGACGTAGGGTAGCTGTCCCTCTATTAAGCACTATTCTGCTTCAATCATAAGGTCATTCTGCCCTGTGAGAAAAGTTTTTATGGAAAGACAACTATTATTTTAGTAAAAGACTGATTTTGAGACTACTTTATTGTGATTGCTAGATAAATAATCAAAACCAGTACAGCTTCTGTGCAGATTAAAAATAATAAACATAGGGAAGACGTACTACTTGAATTTCAGAAATTGCTTTAAAATTATTAACTCTGGACTGGAGGTTTCTTATCAATCCTGCTACTCTATGAATGTTCCAGGGGCTTTGTCACTATATTAAAGATTCAATGTCTTTTTACATGATGTGAAGTCAGTACTGACTATTATGTAGCTCAGCAGTCACAGAGACAATTGTGAAAACCTATTGAATATGCTCAAAGACTTTCTGATATTTAAATTAAGAATATAAAAAATTAGATAAATGTTTAAAAAGACTAATTAAAGCAATTTAGAGTTTTGGAATTTATAGCAACTGCTTAACCATTGAATGATTACTAAAAGATATCTTCCAGTTAGTCTTTCTAAGAGATAAAAAGGGGTTTGGAGTAAACTTTAAAAAGTAAAATAAGCTGTTTTCAAATATCTCTTAAGATTAAACTTTTCTAATAAGGATGATTAATTATACATTTGGAATAATTGTGTTATCTTTTTTTGGCTGCACATGTTTAATCTAACAAATTTCATTTTTTGGTGTAGTCACTCCTGATGTAGATCAAATTAAAAAAGGCTTTTATGCCTCAGTTGTATTCCCATCATATAGCTTTGCTATATTTTTAGTATCAAATTTGCTACACCACACTTCATGACAGTTTCTTAAAAGACAGAGACTGTATTAGAATACGGATCTTCAAAACATTGCAGAAAGAATTCTTCTTTATATTACAGATCAGACATACTGTAAGTCAAAGCATTAATGCAAGTAACTTAATAAATGTAATAACATTTAATACTATGCCATAATATTCTGTTAAATATTCAGAACAATCTATCTATGGATCAATCTATGAGAATGTGAGGGTCAAGAACAGTACATAAGTATTAGGGATCTTAACATGGCAAATAGCACATTTCAAATCAAATTTTACAGCTGTAATGAAAGCATATTGAGAAGCCTGCTTTATTATTTTCCTTGCAGACTCTCAAGTGTTCCTCAACTGCACAAGAAAGTTGTGAATACATTTATAATGGTAAAATGTGTTTCTTGAATGAAGGTCCAGCCAGGATGGAATAATGTCCTGAGCATCTAAACAATAAAACCTGATTTATCTAAGCTCATCAGTTGTATCTATCTTTGTATAATCCCATTAACTATACATGTTCACCTGATTAATCCTGTTGAACAGTATTTTATTTCTAGGCTTGTAATTGTGTCAAAATGATTGAGATTTCCAAGGAAGCTTTACCAAAATGCAGTTCTTCTATTGCCTCATAACTGTGTCTTTGGTTTGAAAAATACATTATTCTCATACTCAGGGATTTGCTTCCTCTGCAAAGTAAAAAATGAGCTGACTTACCTGTGCTCTGTCATCACTTTAAACAAGCATTCAAGACATTGACTTATTCCTGCAATAACTTCTAAAACCTGTCTTGCCCTTATTGCCTATGCCTAAACAACCACCAGTCTATCAGGGTCAATTTAACATTCAGTTCCTTTTTCTGACAACCAGCCACAGCATACTTTTGACCAAATCCATGAACCAACAGAAGAATTTGTTTAGATAACTGAGCAAAACTGATGAAGCTGTTAGATATTTTAAGCATTTGTTTACTTTTCTTTTAATAGCTGAAAAATTTGCTTGCCAGCATGATGGGCTATATCATATTTGTATAGTATGTTAAGGTACTCCATGTTGGATGATTAAAAGGGCCTTTCATGTAAGAAGTTGACCTCCAAATCCTGTTTTCCAGGGAAGTTTGGCAAAAATTGTGCCTTCATACAGATCTATAATGCGCACACAGGCATAGAGAGATTTAATTATTAAACACAGGAAGGGTATGGGGAGGGAATTACATGAAATTGCCAAGAATTTTATTGCCTTTTTCCAATAGGCTGCTCTTCATTTAGGACTTTATTTTGCTATTTGATATTAGTATAAATTGTCCTTTGTGCTACAGAATATGTAGACTTACTACAGCTCAATTAAAGCCATTTTATGTGCTGTCTGCTTATTGCACATACACACTAAGCTTGATGTCCACAGCCATTTTATTTTATGCTGTTTATCAGATATTCTTGTGATATGACTGTAGATGAAAGATTATCAGATTAAGATTAATCTTCAGTTACAATTTTAGTAGAAGAACATGCTCCCTAATGATATAAAATCTTAGCATCAAAATGAGAGACCTTTACATGTATGTAATACACAACCTTCTTGAAATCAGTAATATGATAAATGTACATTTTGCAGGAACTGACATCTGTTTCAAAGTGCAAACCTGGGTATTAAATGATTCTTCCAAGAACAGTTATGAAGAGACACTACACACCTTGCAAAAAAACCACAAGCATATCTAAGTTGCTGCTAGCTTTCCAATAAAACTCCAGTTGTATGAATTCCTAATGTATAAAGGCTGCAGAACAGATCAAAATCTGTATGATGTTGGCTTACACAATTCAAATTAAAGTTTGCCTTATCCTGAAAGCAGTTAGTAGGGTAGATCTTTTTACAGTCCAACACTGAGACATGAAAGTCTAAGGATAAATAAGATTTCATATAATCTGTGTAGTAAGGGCAGAGTTTAAATAAAAATAACTAACATTTACTATTCAACGTCGTAAGAACATATTGTGGAATTCACATACTCTGAATACCTTCATCACGAGTTTGTTTCATATTTCTTATAATCTGATGCAAGTACTTGCAAGAAAACATCTTAGAAACTTTGAGAAATGACCTCAAATATAGTACACATTAATCTGATACTAATAACAGTGGTTGGCTAAAGGATTCCTAAAAATGTTTTTGCTTTTGGGAAATGGATGTGTTCAGGAATAAGGGCATGCAATAATCTGCAAAAAAAAGCCTTTGGTAACTGGCTTTGGGAAGTCATATCCTAGAAAAAGGAGTAATACAGACACACGTGGTGGGCAGAGGGTCATTAAAATTAAAAGAGAGTTTAAAATGAGAATGCCTTTCCTATGGCTAGATCAATCTTCAGTCTTCACTGAGTTATTTATGCCTTACGAGGAGTTAACTCGTAAGGCTGAAAGCCTTGCTCTCATGTCACACAACACAGAGGCAATTTCTTCTTTCTTACTCTTTCTTGCATTTTGGGATCCCTCATTTCCATTGCAGATGGATGGACTCCAAGTAGAAAGTGTAATTCAAAGTTCAGGAAACCAAGGTGGTTATACAACACAATGTTTAAAAGAGCATGGCCCCTGGTATGTTTTTTTCAAATTTCATTCTTCAAAGATGTTTTTCTCATTTAAAACTGTTGAACTATGATAGATTCCAACATGTATTTAAACTTGCAGTTTATTGAATCTGGCAAAAATGAAACTGAATCAATTTTATAAAGAAAACATATGATTGGACTATTGAGAAGTAACAATATATAACCAATTTTTTTTTCCAGCTTTGATTAGCAATTACTTGAGCATGTGAATTCTAGACATGTAACAAGAGGTTTTGTTTTGCCCACTACCCTGACATTTAGTAGTATTTTTAAAAGAAGCACTGAAATAACTCAAGAGTCAGCATCTGACAGTTAATAAGCTGGAATACCCAGCTTCTCCATCAATGACAGAAGACTGCGTTGTGTAATTTTACATATAAAAGCAACCCGCTTTTAGATGAAATTCCTTTGTAGTTATATTATTACATTGGTTTTTGCTGTCACTGGGTTTGTATACACATTGTTTACCATAATAACACATAGTTATGGTACCAGTAGCATTTGATTGGTATGTAAATTAAACATGATTTCTTGGATGCTTATGACATAAAATATACATGTGGTTCTAAACAGTAGTTTTATGAAAGGAAATTAGTCCGTTATCCGCCAACATTATTCTAAAAAGTTATACTTTGCACTGAATAGTGATTCAGTGCAATTCTAATGTAGCGTCACACTAACAAATTAATTGAAAAGGAAAATAAAATGAGGAAAATCTTTTAGCACTGTAATAGCACCCATATTTAGCCTGGCAGGCACTTCAATAATTTACTTAAATCTGTAAAAGGTAAGTAAATACTGTTCCCTACATAGTCAGGCTGTCTGATTAGGTGTTGAAAAAGTAAGCGTATGAGAATACTTGTGGTTAATCTTAATAGTTATTCAGAAGTGAGTATTATGACCAGGACTTTCCATGAAAGAAGCCAGACAATCAGACCGCAATAAAGGCAAACACTGTGTTGCTCTTTGCTTCTGAAATCTAAAAAAAAGGGCACAAACTGTGCAATATCTATATTATAGCCTTTTCCCCCTCCCCGACCCCCAAGGAACCCTATACATTCCAAAAATACATATTTCAAAATTGACATGTGTATTTCTAGTACTGTATCTTTTAAAGCCATTCAAATTTGCCTTGTTCCATTGTCACATCACTGCACATAATTTCACAGCAAGGCATGAACAATTCAACATAGTGTAACCTCCACTACAACAGAGCCTTAAAGTGTTCCTTCTTCTATCATAATAATAAACTTCAGCTTGTGTATTATATGCCAGTTGAGATCCTTTAATTCCTTTCACATCTGCTCTGCTGCTTTCAGGTTTATAACAGCAGGATCTTCCATTTTCCTTCCATGGAAACATCTATGTGCTGTGTTTTACAGTCATGTTAGTACATTTTAACACCAAGGCCCTAATTACAAAACAGAATCATATGGTAAGGCTAGAAAAATAAATACATGTGATTACGAGGCTTCTAATGCTGAAAACAAACTAGCCAATAAGTCCTTAAAATATGATAATTTATCAATATATGTACACCTGAAATTGTAGAAGTAAAACTGAGAAGTACCAAAAGAGGAAATAATGAAACTAAACAAGAGCACTGCCCATTCTAAACTAATGACCCAAGTCAGCAGTAAAGTTGCCATCTATTATGACAGTGAAACTGTTGCTGAAGAACCACATTGTTTTGGAAAGGTCCTGGTATGGGAAGACTTTTATAAACCATTTATCCAAACATATATTTCTAGGATTTCTAAAGATAGTACTCTGATTCCAATTTCTAAGTTACCACTATGATGTAAATACCATCAGCTTTCCAGTGAGGAGTCCATCAACAGGAGTATTTGAGGGAACAGACAGTGTAAAATATCTCCAAACTGCTTTAAAGTTCCCTATATGCAGGAATTAGGAGAGTTTTGCATTGTCCTGACCACTCTGTTGTGCTGTATTCCCTTCATTCCCCTTTCCTGTGTGCTGTCACTGCACAGCGATACTACTGGTCCCTTGAGGGCACAAGCTCGAGGCTCAGTTCCCCGGCTGGAAGATGACAGTCTTCAACACAACCAACAAACTCAAGGTAGACTTTGTTCTTTACAGCAAATTATACATAAGCATGTTGTGATCTATACAAAAATTAGAGACCCTAAAAATATCCAGAAAAATAATTAGGCAATAATTTTTAAATGTGCAGCTTAATCCTTCATGTTTCTGTCTAGAAGTTTGTAATGCACTAAAGACACTTCAGTGTCAGAAATGGAACATCAATTATCTACCTGGGCGATACCTGTAAGCATGTATATGAAAAAGGAAATGGGTTCTCACAAATAGTGAGCAGTATAGATTGCAAATAAATGTCTTTAATCCTGAAACGAAGTTCTAAATATCTAGTAAAAGGAGACAAAAGGCAAATAAGTAAAACATGCTAGAAAATATCTGTGGTCACAGAACTCAGGAAGACCAGAGTCTTCTAGAAAACCTGAACCAAATTGGCAGGCATTTTTCTCTCAAGAAAAACAGTATGTAAATTTGTTGGTCAAAACTCTCATACACAGAGCTACAGGCTAACACCAAGTAGGATCTGTTACCTCAAAACCAAGGTTTCCAGGTTTCAGTAAAGGCATACTGAAGAAACAAAACTGGAGGTTCAACATGAGTTTTCCTTATTTTCTTCCATGCTAACCCTGGGATAGGAGTTGTAATCTGAAGCAAGCAATACACTATCAAGGGTATTCTTACATAAGCAGCAGAGAACAAACTGTTCCTTCACTTCCTTAAATCTGTACCAAATCACACAGGGCTCATCAGGACAGTTTTGCTACAGAGTACTTGCCAGTAAGACAATGAGGATTTCCCTCTGCATTTCCCTTCTCTTTTCTCTCCTCTCTGTTCCTTCCAATTGAACATGAGATACAGGAGGCTGTTCCCTAAGTTGAGTTAGTATGACTGGTGACAGACATTCACAGTGAAATGTAAAATTTGTGCTGATGCAGGAAATAGTTAATCTGTAAATGTTATAGTTCACGTAGCGGAAATATAGATATTTCTCACCTGTCTTACTTCCCAAAAAATACAGAATAGCCTAACTGTGCTGATAACATCATAAATGGAAATTAGCCACTTTTGTCACAAATTAAGAACTAATAAACTGCAAGGGAAATACAGCTATGAGGATACAGCAAGTAAAGAAGAGTAGTGAGATGAATCTCATCATCAAACCAGGCTTTTGAGGTAAAAAAATCTACCTTGCTATTTGTAGTCCTCCCTTAGGAGGTTTCAGATTGTAGTATTTCTTTTTCACTCTTAATTTTTAATATTGAATAAAATGCTTTGCCATATGGCAAGAGTAAAGAATGTCAGCTAAGTGTTTTCATATGGACTTCCTACTTACGTTACTACAAAGAGTAGAACACAAGACCTTATTCATTTTATATAAATATTATGTGTAATGAAGAAATTTAACACATATCTATTACAAGACATTGGTTGGCATGAAGTGTTTCTGGTAATGTGAAAAAAATATGACAAACAAGATTACTTTTTGAAAGCATACAGATTTTTTCTTCACTTGGTGATAAAAAACTCAATAGTGACTCACCAATTTTTATGGTAGTATAAAGGAATATTTGTTCTAAGAAATAAATCACAAATGGCAAAGTAGAAAGCAAATATTAATCACAGTGTGTTTGCCAAGTACCCTTTCCAAGCAACATTTAAAAGGCTTTTCTCTCTTTTAACATTGATTAGCTTCCCCAAAACCACCTGGAACTGCCTATTAAATAGAACAAAACCTACCAGTGCCAGCTAACATGGGCAAAAAAATCATCCAGCCAAGCTTCAAAAGGAAAACAACTTGATAAGTAATTTTTGTAGCTCACTGTAATAGTTCACTGTATCACCTCTTCCCTTTTTAATATTTCTCTCCTTCAAGTTGAAGTTACAGCAACCATGCCCAACTCTACCAGGCATGATTGTGACATGCTTGTACTCAAAATTTTGCAGACTTCCTCATTTAATTAGCTGGTCTGACTGAAGAGGCTCTTCTAGCAAACCTGGTCCTGGTCCATACCCTTGTGTTGTGGTGTCCAGATCAACACAGTTACTGGGAAGCCCTAGCACTGCAAATACTGGCTGCAGGGCCCCGGGAATAAAGTGCCACAAGATGCATAAGACATCTTCCTTGTCTCAGCATCTGCACCAAGAATCCACTCAAGAATTATGTTGAGGTCTCATCCCAGCCCCCAAATAAAAATCAGTGGAGCAGAAAATATTTTTTAAATCCCCCAGTTGAACAAGAGAAAAATACAGGACAATAGTTGCCACATGAAGATCACTTGCTCAGACAGCGTATATACTCTGGCTGTAATAGCTTAAATTCATCTTAACTCATCACAAAAGACTACCCCAAAGAATTTAATAGCCAGAATATACTTCTCATCCTTTCTTTCATAGAAGAAAAATAAATTCTTAAGACATAAACTAGATACACAGGCTGCATCATATCCAGTAACATCATTACTGGTGAATGTCCCATTTCATTCACATTCATTCACTGACATTCACATGAGGGTGGCCTGCCCAGTCCACACTTACTCCTTGGAATTTCAGAAACAACCAAATTTGTCCTGTACGCTCTAAACGTTTTGTGCGGAGTGGGTGCAGGATGCAGTTTAAAACACCAGAGTAAAGTCTGAGTGTTCAGGAGTCTGCTCAGCAGCATTCTGCAGTGTCATTTAAATGCTTCAATAGCATTTGAACGGCTATTTAAATCTAGACATTTAAACTGTGTACCTTACACTGCGTTGAAACTTTCATCGTCTAAAACGGACGGAGTTGGGTTTTTAACACGATTTAAGTTTATACACGAGGGACTAAATTAAGTAGAACAGCCCCACCTACTGACAGAACAGTCACAATACAGAATGAGTATTCGCTCAGTTTTCTTTCCACGTATTTCACGCAGATTCCCCAACAACTTTACATCAGGAGCCACATCTGTCATTTTCCCTTTGCTCAGTACATAAGCCCAGATCACAAAGTCCTTTCTCATTAATCTTTTCAGAAGTTACAGTTACCTGACAGGGTGACTTAGGAACGTCATTCAGTAGTGCCAGAAAAGTAATTTAAAAGCTGATTGAAGAATCAAAAGAATAAACTGAAACCTATGTGGATGGTTCATTTGCTGATCATCTTGTGTTCTGCCGTCTGTCCTCAGGACTGTAATGACATGTTATCAAGTCAATAAGGGAAGAACTCACACTGGTCTTCCGTGTTTGGGGGCCTATATTGGAGTATGATCAGAACAGCCTGTCCAGGGACATGGTGGAGTCACCATCACTGGAGGAGTTCCAAAAACTTGCAGATGTGATGCTTGGAAACATGGCTTAGTGGGCATGGTGGCGTTCAGTTGACAGTTGGACTCTGATCTTGTTTTCTTCCAACCTTAGATTCTTTGATTCCATTTTGCAACTTCGCAGTTTTCCAAGTAAAATGCATTTTTCCATATAAATCCTTTGATCTCCTTCCCCTTGAGTTTTGTTTGTGTTTTGGGAGTGGGTAGAGACAATTCCAGAGCTTCAAGAGTCTTAGTATTCAGTAATAGCCCTAATACTTAGTGCTTCCTATTTGCAAATAAGGTTTTGTCTATCCAAAATGCTCTTCTTTACCTGGTCTTAAAATTTCTGTAGTGTGTTCCTAGTTGCTCCAAAGAACCTGCAGTACTGCCAGTAATTGCAGTTTTTCCCCAAAATTCTTTTTTAATTGGTCTTCTGCCTACACCTGTCCCAGTAAACTCCCTTGAAAGTACTTTGCTTTTTCTGATTTGTTTCCTGAGAGAGTAACCTTAGACTTCTGGAATCATAGAATGTATTGGGTTGGAGGGGATCTCTAAAGGTCATCTAGTCCAAGCCCCCTACAACAAGCCAAGACATGTCTAACTACAATAGATTGCTCAGAGCCTCTTCAAACCTGACTCCATGTCTCCAGGACAGGGCCTCCACCACCTCTCTAGACAACCTGTTCCAGTGATCCACCACCCTCATATTAAAGAAATTTTCCTAATGCTCATCCTAAACCTACACTTTTATGGTATTACTCCTCATTCTATCATGCCATACCCTTATGAACAGTCTTCCCCAGCCTTCTTAGACACCCTATTTAAGTATTGGAATATTCCTATAAGTCCCCTCCAGAATCTTCTCCTCTTCAAACTGAACCATAGAATCATTAGGGATCAGAAGGGACCTCGAAATGTCATCTACTCCAATCCCCTTGCCACAGAAGGATCACCTAGACCAGATCACACAGCAACACACCCAGGCAGGTCGTCAATGTCTCCAGAGATGGAGACTCCACAACCCCCCTGGGCAATTTGTTCCGTGCTCTGTTACCCTCACTGTGAAGAAGTTCCTTCTGATATTTATATGGAACCTCCCACTTTCCAGCTTGCACCCATTGCCCCTT
>VZRI01003765.1:195826-256606 GCA_013397515.1 Upupa epops | reverse complement strand
CGCCCCCCACAAGATACAGGCCTCCAACTAGACTCTGTCCCATTGACCACTACTCTCTGGCTTCTATCCTGCAGCCAGTTCACGATCCACCTCACTACCTAATCATCCAGTCCACACTGCCCAAGTCTGGCTACGAGAACAACTTCAACTGTCTCAGCACATCCTCGTAAGTGGTGCTCCAGCCCTCTGAACATTTTCATCACCCTCCTCTGGACACACCCCAACAGGCCCTCATTCTTGTGTTGGGAAGCTCCAGAACTGGACACAGTACTCCAGGTGAGCTCTCACCAGGGCAGAGTGGAGGGGCAGAATCATCTCTCTCAGTCTGCTGGCCACACTTGTTTTGGTGGTATCAAGTCATCCCATACGGAATTAATTATTAATCATATAAGGTGAAGGAGAGGGTGCTGGATAGGCTGCCTAATGCTGCTAGTATTCCCCCTATTTCTCATATTTCCTCATTCCTTTTTCCTCTCTATGTTACCTGGAGTCACACAGAGAAATACTCACTACATGCACGAAGCTCTAAGATAGGAGAACACTTGTCCTGTTCCATTATCTTCTGCTCTTGTGAAATCAGACAGCACTGCAGGAGGAAGCACTGTTACAAGGATAATTTCAAAGTTACTAGAATATTTTTGTGGTATTCAGCGATATGGTGGTTATGCAAATGAGATTTTTGTGGTTTTTTTCCTTTTTGGTAAAAAGTTTAATTATTGAAACACTAGATAATGGAAAGCACTGGGATGAACAAAGTTTCACTGTGTGACAGAAGGGACAAGATTTGTAGTAACACTTGAATAGAAATAAAAACAAACCCCCCAAACCCACAAATTTCCACTTGGATACAGAAAAAATTCACTTTACTGACCTATCAGTGCCACAATGTCTCCAGTTAAGAACTGGC
Source organism: Upupa epops (assembly GCA_013397515.1). Taxonomy (NCBI): domain Eukaryota; kingdom Metazoa; phylum Chordata; class Aves; order Bucerotiformes; family Upupidae; genus Upupa; species Upupa epops. Next base: position 255,699 of record VZRI01003765.1, on the reverse strand, counting down.
TGATTAGCAGCTGAGGGAGGTGCTTTCTGTCTCTAGCTTGTTGCAAGGCATAAAAAGCGTCACAACATGCTAATAGTAGCAGAATTTGAGGCATATGTTCATATGTGCCAAAACAGTTCTTTTACAGAGTGTTTATAATCACTACATTCAAATACGCTCTACTAATCAATGCAAAAACCAGAGATTAATTCTTCAGATTCATTTTATTAGCAATGATGAATATAAATCTCTTAAGAAAATATTCTTAACATTTTAATATATAAGAATTGCCTATAAAAATATACTACTACATAACAAAGCCAGTAACTTCTACAAAATATGATTCAACATACTTCTAACAATATATTGGACATAATAAAAATCCTTTAATTAACAATGAGGATATTTTTAACCCCTTTATGGTCAAACAATAACTCACATAACATGAAATGACTCATTCTGATATACAGAAGTGTTATCACCATAGAAGTCAATGTATGTTCCACCCTGAAATTGCCTGCATCTGCAGGAACATAAAGCCACAACATTTTCTTTGGATGAACAAGCAGTTATGACCACAACATTCTGCTGGTAACTGCAATGTTCTGCTGAAGTCAGAGTTGCACATCTGCTGCCAGTGCTGCCAACCCTGAATCTGTGCAGGGAGAGAGTTCACTCTTCTGGACTGATGACACAGATGAGACTGGGGTTAGAGAACTGGAAAACACTCTTACTGGTTAACTACTGATAGTTAGCAAGGAACAAGCTTTTTAAGAGGCTGCCTCTCTAAATATAAACATTTTTCCAACAGACATCTCTTGAACAAAAGCTCCAGGAGAAGCAAGTATTGTGGAGGGGAGAGCAAGGGCGTTTATATTAAGTGATGATCAAGGGTAGTAAAATCGATCTTGTCATTATCAATTACAGAAAGAGCCATCTTAGAACTAAGAGATTAGTTTCAGGTTTTAGAAGAAAAGCGATACACTGAAGCAGTTATTTCACTAACGTTGTTATGCTGAGGCTATTTCATGCCTGGTGTTAGACAAATGCAGCAAAAAACAGTTTAATTATGTAGACTCATTGTCTACACAATGAGCTTGTCAAATTCTTAGTGCAGATGTACTAGGAGAGCTTTTAGCGCATATTTTGACAACCAACTTAATCTGAAAGAAATTGGCTGCTGCACTGTGACAGTACATAGCTTTTTCACCCATCAGCACTCTATAGAAGAGTTGGGTACATAAGGCTTTAAGGCTACAAAGTCCCACTGAAGAGAACAGATGATTACAGTGTTTTGCATAGTGAAGAGTGTAAGAAACATATTTGTGATCAGCAACAACTACATCTTTTTACCCTGTGTATACGTGCAAACCAACCAATAATTATTACTCTTTCTACTCAGTATCCACTTTAATCAGTACATTAAATCAATATGTTGAAAGTCAAGAGAAACTTAACTTGATAGCGTAGCAATTGCAATGCAACAATATTTCATCATATTACAAAAGGATAACTTCCTATTAGAAAAGTGTATTTATCAAACTTAAAAATTCTTTGAAAATCACAACAGGACACTAGAGGTGATGAAACTTAGTAATAAACTTCTGACTCAAAGCTCAGAAAAATAACATTTGACCCTGAGAAACTTTCTGGATTAAAACTTAAAAAGCTAGATTTCAAAACAAAATCCATCAATTTAAAAAAAAAGGGAAAAATCAGAATCCAAAAGAATCAAGATTCAGACAGATTCAAGTCAGATCTCAAACTGTTATGCTCTGAAAGAAAGAAATGAGCTATCTGACGATATTAACAGGAATCGTAAGAAATGTTTTCAATTTTAGAAAACTCAAATCTTAGGCTATCCAGTCTTTTTTATCATTTCATTCTTTTTCAAGTCTTCCAACTTAAAATTATGTTTTCAACCTACAACTGAGAGGAAGGTAAACTTAAAAATTGAGGTGGTTGAAAAAAATGTAAAGCTTAAATGTCTTCCACTCCCAAAGAGAACTAGAAAAGCTAGTCCTAGAAGATGACATGTTATCCTTTGTGACTAGAAGACACAGTGAAGTTGTTCACTCTCACACTAAGCATTTCCTCTAAAAAATGGACAGAAATCAAAATCATGTTCCAAAAAACCACAATGTTCTCCAACCAAAGTTAATGTTTGGATTATTACCTTTAAAATGCAAATATTTATGAAGGGCTAGTAACAGTAGAAGAAAGTAAGTAGGTGGAGCCAGTGGTGGTTTTAGGCACTATGGGTATGGAAATACACCACAAGTTTTTCTGCAAGAGCTTAAGAGAAAATTTACCAATCACTCTATCAGGTTGTTGATTCCAAGTCAGCTTACTTATGAATTAAGGACAAGAAAACAGTCCTTTCTTAAGTAGTCTGTTCCTCTCTACTAAATGTAAACAAGATGCATTGAAATCATACGACCTGAACATTTTGTCAATGTAAGTTTCCAAATTATTTTTATTCTGTACTGACAAAGCTGCACTCTTACTCTGTAATATGAACTATTATCTAAGTCCTCTTCCTAATGTTTTCATACTGTCATCGAGTTCAAGCTACAGAATCACAGAATAGTCCTGGTCTGGTCTTGCCCTCTCTGACAATCCTACTGAAAAGTTATGTAGCTAGAACAGGTCACAGGGGAATCTCACCACAAGCAATGAGCCAATGGGAGGGAGCAGGACTAGCTGAAAACTGAAGTTCACATCAGTCTGAATTGCTTTGGAACCACACCTTTATAAGTGCCAATTCAAATACACGCAAATTAATGAAGTGAAGTAGTAAAAATGAAGACTGCTTTCTTTCCTTCCCCTGAAAGTCAATGGCAGTGAAAGCTGAGCAGCAGAAGAAATAATCCCAGTTTACAATTTCAAGTATAAAGTGAAATGGGTGCCAAACTGGAATATTATTACATTACTCTTTAAAGAGACGTGAAAGTTTCATACTACTCCTGACCTTGTCAACAGTAGCTTTCAGAGGAAGCAGAGAATGAGCAGGCAGGAATTAATTCTATGACTGAAGCAGAATCTACTCCTGTTCATCAACATACATGGATTGAGAGTGCTGGTTTACATACAGAATCTTGTAGAGATGGTTCCTCAAATCAAGACGTATCCTGAAGTACACTATACACATTCCAGCCCTGGAATGTGCCCTGCCAGAATACAATGCTCATTGGCAAAAAAAATAAATGTGATTTGACACTTGTAAATCAAACTAAGAAAATGTCTGCCTCCTTTAGCAATTCAGATAAAAACATATATCAAGTCTACAGAGCACAGCATTTCTCCTTCAGAAATAAACATTAGAGTGAGTCAGTAACTGAAAACCATTTCATGATACAAAGGACCAGATAAAGACACAAGTTAAAATATTCTTTAAGCATTAATTGAGACAAGACCCCAAAGCAAATAAGTCTCTGTTTTGGACACCCTCCTCCCCCAGCACCTGATGCTGAATATATTCCTCCTCAATCACGAATGACACTAAGATCAACAGCACAAGCCTTTTTTCTTACTATTTGTTGGTGTGAAGATAAAGCTTGCAAAGTAAGAAGATGTGTGCATATTTGAAAGGGCCAGCTGAAGAAATGAGGGTGAAACTGCCTACTGGCACTGCCTTATGTAGTAGGGATGCCTTGTTGTGAGAAGTGTATGCACAGCTCCACCCTCCCATCAAGCACGATCTGTAGAATCTCTGCTATGACCTCGGCCAACCTGCATTTCTTGTGAAAAAGCAATTATGCTGCACTCTTGTAAATTCTTGGGTAACAGGCAAATGCTAGATCATAAATTCTGACTTCATGGAGATCAAGACAACATAAACTTGGTCACATAAAAAACTCCTATACAAAAGAATCTAAATAAAAAGATCACAAGCAGCATTTAAATTAACCTATATTAAATACCTAGAAAATATAGTATTTTGCATAGAATAAAGTGCAGCTACAGCATAACATTCCATACCATAAGAAATAATTATTTACGAATGATATACAATTAACTGTTGCTTCTCATCACTGAGAAGCCATGATGCAGCAACTAACAATCTGTTTATTGGGAAAATTAGGTCATTTCATTAGGTCTGTAAAGCAAGTGCAAACATTTTAAATTACTTTTGAAAGAAAGTAAATTTGATAGATAATTTTCACATGATACCTTTCTCTTGATATTACTAAGAGAGATTAAATAGCCTTTGTTTTCTCAGAATCCAAATTAAAAACAAATCCCCCTTCAGCATTGTTTTGTGCAAAAAAAACCCATAAAAATCAGAAAGCTTATAAATGTGCAAGATTTATCTACTCTATAGAAGTTGGATGTTTATCAGATTACAACTCTTCATTCCCTTCTAACTTCTGTACTGCATTACCTGGCATAATCAAGCACAGAATAGTATTAAATAAGCCTGGGAGACCAAATTCCACTGTTCAGAAGAACAGAGAAAGGATTTAAGTGGAGAATCAGGAATTCTAGGAAAATAAAAACCAAAAAACTACTGTCCACTTTTGATAGGAAGCAAGCAACTTCCAAATATCTTTCTACTTCTCATATTTGCAAGCCTAAATGTAAGAAAAGCATATACTTAATCAGTTGTTAAAATATCTTCAATTTTGCTTTTTGATTTGTTTTGTTATCACCTTATTTTATGTCACCAAGTTATTTAATTGATATACCTTGGTACTACAATTTGGTAAACAAGATATATAAAATAAATAAAAATAAATACAATGTATATATTCAAGATTGCTTGTTTCTGCAATGAATTAGTGTCAGTATTGTTATATTTCATTTTCTTTAGCTTTTTTCAAGCTTTGTCGCCACTTACGAATGGCAGTTCCAGAACTACTAGCTACAACACAAAGTGCACCACCCACAGTCCACCAAGTTGGTAGATGATTGAGAAAAAGAATCTGTAAAATAAAAGCAAACACAACATCCATTGTTTTCATTATGGATACAGGTCCAGCTTTCTCTATCTGTAATGCTTTTGTGAGAAATATCTGACCCCCTAACCCTAACAAGCCTATTAGTATCAGAAGAACCCTATCTTTACCACAATATGGTAAACGCCATTCATTCATAACGAACAATGCTATAACACAGCCAATTAAACCAATGACTGCATAATACCAAATTGACAAAAAATAATGCACAGATTTTCCCACCTTCCTTATTATAACAAAAGTCGAAGCTCCAGATATCGTACTTGTAATTGCTGCTATAGTTCCTTTAAGGTGATCGGTGTAACTTCCTTCAATCCCTGTAACATTTGACCCAAACAGAAACGGCGGTCTGGCAATAAGAATCACTCCAGTGATTGCGAAGAGGGTGAACAGAAGATCCCAAATACTGTACTTTTCTTTGAGAAAGATCCATGCCAGCAATGACGTAAATACAGGACTGCTAAAAGTTATAACAGTGGCATCAGCTAGTGGCATGACTTGGAAAGCATAGTACAGAAGAATCATTGCGCTAGAGCCAAGCAATCCTCGGAAGAAAAGAAAAATTCTTTTACCTTTTGGTCCCAGAAACCCTGTTCTGAAAAACAGAAATGTTACATTAAGGTCACTGGCTTGCTTTTTCACAATCAACGCACAATCACATGTAAAGGTACACAGCTCTCTAGATGAGTGACTTAGTTCAAATACTAAAATATTTTAAACTTCCTGATGATAGATGAATTTATTACCATCACTACCCCTAACTACAATCAGAATCCAGAATCTGATCTTCCAGCCGTTAATCTTTCGCTTGCAAATAACCTGAGTATCTATGAAATACCTTGTGTTTTAAGGACACCACTTCACTAAAGACAGTACAGTTTTTACAATCCCTGTAGAGAACTCTACAATTCTGGGAGTAAAAGATCTGCAGTTTTCTGAACTGTATTAAGAAACTATCAGCTAACCTGAAACAATGCAGCTACGCAACAGAAATCTGAATTAAAATATCACAATCAGATTTGACCAACAATTAGATCTAGATCTACTTTAAACAAGTAACATTCCATTTGCTGCACTTACTTGTAATATATTAAACCAGGAAGAACAAATGCCATTTGGAAAACACATCGAATTGCACTCACTTCCACTGAATGTACATCTTCTATTTTTTTAAGAAATAAAGAGGCCACTGAGAAAAGGAAGGCAGACAGTACGGTATAAAACAGACCAAGTCCTGGACACGAAGCTTTCTTCTTTGCTCCTGCAACAGATAAATTCCAGTTAGTAATGGTCTCTCAGAACACTTCTCAGGTCAGGCCGCTCTACATACTGTGGTGCTCCATACATTTATAGCTATTCTTGTGGTAGAGACCAGAAGAAGAAAAAGAAGCAAATGCAAATACTATGCATATCTACCAGACCTACCTTGCAGACCACAATGGGGTTCCTTCTTTCCTTAAAGCAACAGGCAACAGATGAACTCTAACACTTTGGGTAGAAAAGTTCTGACTGTTTGACATGAGTTAGTAAGTTTTACTTCTTGGAGACAGACTAGTTTGAGTGATTCACTACAGGACTAGTCACATGATTTTTGACTCCACTGCTCAAGCACCTATAAATACAACTGACTGCAGAATGGTCCATAGCCAGATCATGAAACCTTGGGAATCATCTGATTATTAAGCAAGTTAATTAAGGTTAATAAGCAACAATTTAATTTCCTTTCTCACAAATACACAGAAATTGTGTACAGAACTGCACTTTTGTTATACCTCCTGTTTCTTTTTCAGCTAAATCACTCTAAATTTGACCTAGACCTACCTGAAATATAACATTTTGGAGGTTTTGGTGTGTTTTTTTCAAATAAACATAAAATAAATTTCTTCTGCTTAAAAACGTATTAAGTGCTTATAAACCTTAACTCCAAGAAGACCTTAGGTTCATCTTATTGTATCTTCCGCATCACTTTCTCTTTCTTAAGTAGTTGTCTAAGCCTAATGGTTATTATTCAAGCTTCTTCATTGACTCAGATTCTCTTCAACTACATTGTCTTTCTCATTTCATTCACCTTTTTCAGCCTTAAAAAAACCCCAAACCCAGAAACTAGTCTCTCTTTTGGTTTTCCTTTGCTTCATAAGAATTCCATTAAACCTACAGGTGAAAAAGAGCATTCATCTAAAAATTTGCATTGGATTTTACCTGACTATTGCTTTTCTTTCAGTCTGCATATAACATTGGGAGTAATCTTTTCTTCTACAACACCCTCTAAAGATAAGACTGAGAACTTCAAGTCCCTGAGGCAGTGTTTTGATAAAAGGGTGCCTCATCTCACATTAGTGTGGGAGCCCATGAGCCTTATGGATCCTCTATAACATTATCAGCAGGACACTGCTCAGAGTTGCTTAGCAACTAAGTAAGGTTTTGAGGGTGCTGGGTTTTTTGTTTTGGGTGTATGGCTTATTTTACATTAACAAAACTTGTCACAAACCATTTTGATCCTCCTTGAGATTAGCACTTCAGGCTGAGAAACTACATTTTACTACCTAACAGCTGAGACACTGGGCTGAACCAGTGTGTAGAGCATTGGTTCTGGTTTTAACAGTTCTGGACACCCAAACTTGACAACTGCAACCAGAATTTCAAGTAGGCAGCAAGTCCACTTTTAAAGGAATCCATCCACACTACAGCTTAAAACAAGCAATAGTTTCTACTAGAAATATTTCTATTTAGCAACAGCTGCTTACATAAAAGTGCCTATAAAAACTACCACCAACTGGACCAGGACATGTACCAATTATGAAACAAAGCAAATGTAAAAAATATTCATTAATTACATAATGTTCTATATCCACACAGTCACTCAAGAGAATTACAAAATCAACAGTGTGTCTAATACTGAAACAAGGGCAATCAAACTGGCCTATAAATGAAACGGGAAATCCAAACCCAGGTTGGCTTATGGATAAGCACAGCACAAACTGAACTATTACTTTTATGTCAAGCATGGTAGCTTGCCTAATTAGACAAAACAAAGCCAGTTTAAATAATGGAATTGTTGAAACAAAAATCCAATCAAATTAAAGCAATGTAAGCTGAAAGGATCTTATATCCAAAACTAACCACTGGATTTGAACGAACAAAGAAAAACCATAAGGAACTAATTTTTGTAAGCTGCCCAATATGCCAAGCCTATCAGAAACACTATCTTCTAATACCAGAATTGAAACCACCAACATCTCATATTGCCAAAGTATGCGTTCAGTGCAATGAGAAAGTGTTTTATTTCTTTTTAAAAATAAAATGGTACAAGTTCTTCCACCAAAAACAGGAACAGCAGTATGACATTTCAAATTATGTTGTACGAAGTTAGGTCAAGGTAACATTCCCACCCCACAGTATATTTAGCCTGCAGACACTACCCCAACATGATCAAAATACTCAAGCACTCAGGACTTTTTTGAAAAAGTGTACCAGTCTGAAAAGAAATGTTTTGAGTAGTACCCAAGTCTAGCTTCCTGACTGGCTATGGATCTGAGATTTGGTTTGCCTATTTCATTCCCACATGTAAGACTTTCAAATAATCTTGCACTTCTGTTCTAAGTCCTAGTTAAACTCATCCCACTGCACAACACTGTCTGTGTAAAAGTCTCTTATTTCCATTTTAATACTATTCTTGCAAACAGGTTTTACACTTGCAAAATGCACACAGTGAAGGAAATCATCCTTCTCCTAGGCATATTGAGAAGAGTAGCAGAAGCAGCAGAGCACTGGTCACAAGAAAGGCAGTGAGTAAGATGATTCTCCCAGACATCTAGGAAAGCCAGAGGGTGATCCATCCACTCTTCACACCGTAAGTGGCACAACAGCTCCTCTCTCACAGACTTCAGTAAAGGGCTAGTAGCACAACGGTATGTATGAACTAATCATTGTCATGCAGACAAGATGTAGGCATGATTCATAAAGTTCAGCTGTTTACTCAACATTTTGCAAGACAGACTATAAGAAAAAAATGGGGGTTTTGTGAATACGTGCAAGTTTCTCAGTATTTCAAATACTGAACTTTTCCCAAGATTTGGCCCAGAAGGGATAGTGGAAGGTGTACCTAGCTATTGCAGAGTGCTGGAACTGTAAGGTCCCTTCTAATCTGAACCGTTCTATGATTCTACGATACTTGCGTGGATTTCACTGGGGAAGTACACTCTCTTCCGGCCTCTCCTCATCTAACACATTTCCCTTCTATCCATTCTCTGCTAAAAAGTCAATTATAGTCCATATTTAATGAGAAACACACTGTCAGTCCAGTTGCTTAAAAATGACACAGGCTAAAGCACTTGAGAGAACAACTTAAGAACACTTGCTTAAGATGGCATTTATGTTTTGAAAAGAACCCACGTTAAACTTACAAAAACATGTGTGTTTCGCAATGTTTGTGGCTTTAAAAACTGAAAATGACTGAGAAGCACCAATTAAGGCAAAATATACTATGCACTCACATTAAAGCAACCTAACATTACCGAAGAACTCCTCGCTGCGGGGCTAGGGAGGCACTTGGGGAGCGACTCGTGCCGAGCCCCGGGCCGAACCGACGTGCAAACTCGAGGGCCGGCGCCACCCTGCCTGCCCCTGAACCTAAACAGGGCTCGGCTCGCCCGCACAAGAAGCAAAGGAAGAGGGCGAGGCCGAACGACCCTTAGGAGCCCCGTGTGGCCCGGGCACGGCCCAGAGCCCGCACAGGTGCCGGCGAGCCCAGATCCCGGTCAGGTGCCGGCAATCCCCGCCGCGCTCCGCGCCCCTGTGCCGTTTCCTCATCCTCCGCGACGCCGGCAATGTCACCCCGAGCGCAGGCAGCCCGGCCAGCCGGGCGCTGCCCTCCCTGCCCCGCCACTAGCCCTCCTCTCCTCACCAGGTGCCTCGCAGCAGCGCGGCCAGGACAAGCCCGAGCAACAGCCGCAAGCCCGGCTCTCCTCGGCGCCCGCCGCCTCTATGCCGGGTGCCGGGCACGGGCGAGGCTGCCCCGTACCGGCACCATCCTCCCGGCTCAGCGGTACCTCCCGGCTCAGCGGTACCTCCAGCTCCTTCCCGTCCGCTGCTGGAGCGGCGACGGCCTCGCCGTCCTGACACAGCACCATGAAGACGCCGGGCTAGCCCGATGCTACCGGCTCCCGGCAGCCGGCGGGCACCTGGGCTGCTGCGCATGCGGTGCCACCGCCCCGCGCCGCTCGTTCACTCCTCCCCACCGTGGCGGGGGTTTGGTACTCCGAGTTGGGGTGGGTAGGTGGGGGTGTGTGAGGACTACACCAGGTTGGGGTTGTGCTGTCCCCTCAGCCCGGGCCCCGTCGAGAAGCAGACTGGTACCTGCTGGAAGGCCCTGAGCGCCCCCCCGGGCCTGGCGGCAGCGCTCTGCCGGTATGCCCTCGTCATCCCCCCAGCCTGCGCTGGCCCCCTAATCGCAGGGCAGGCGGCGGGGAATTGAGCCCGGGTGACGGGCCTGGGTCGCTGTGGGGCGAGGCGGCGGAGCCTCGGGAGGGGGAGCTCGCAGCCCGCCGGAGAGCGAAGCGGGAGGAGCGGGCGGAGGAACCGTTAAGCGCGGGCGGGGGTGCCCCCCGGCCCGCAGCGTGGGTGCGGCTGCCGAGCCGGAATAAAAGTTATTTTCGGGGTGTCGTTGGGCCATGTGAGCGCCTGAAAGAAAAGTGTCCCGGTGTTGGACTTGCAGCACATGGTACCGGCTCGCTACAGGCATGATCACAGCAAGGCAGCTGAGCTATTATCGCGGCCTCTGCTCTTCCCAAGTGTCCCAGCGAAACCCTTCTGGTCCAGTCTCCGCAGCGATGCAAGCAGCTCGGCCTCCCTTCAGTGGGCTCATTAACATTTAATTGCCACAGCAGTGAGCTACAGCGGCAGCATCTAGTTGCGGGAGAGCTCCCGCCTGCACCAGCTGCATTCACAGAGATCAAAATGGAGATGGCAACCTGATAGGCGAATGAGTAATCCTGTGGGCATTTGAAAAGCTTTACGGGATTGCGAGTAGGGTACAAAAATGATGTAGCCACTTCTGCATGGTGTCTTTTCCTTAAAATCCAAAGCTGCCGGTGTTTTGGGGCAAAGGTAACAAAGGGGAGCTGGTGCAGAGCAATAGAGAAGCCCCTTTTCCTTATCCGTCTTCCCGCAGAGAAAAAAAAGAATACACGTTAAATGTTAAAATTCTTCCCTTTTCTGAAAAGTTGAGCTCTTATAAATAATGAAAATAGAGAAAAAATTCTATTAAAAGACAAGATTGATGTTCAAACTATTCTAGCTACATGAATTAGTATTTCTTTATTCTTAACAAGGGGAAAGGTAATCTGCGGCTTTAGTAAAATGACTACTAAATGGTAAATGCGAGCTGCTTTGCACAAACTGTTAACCTGTACCTCAAGCCACCTCATAAAGCTATTTCAGGCTTTCTTCGTCTGAAATTTAGCATCTTTTGCTGTCCATGCTAACCCACCAGAGGCCATTAAGTATTTCATTATCTCAGCACTAGCATTTGATTAATATGACCCGAATTATTTTACAAATTATTCTTAAAAGTAGGAGTGTTATTCCAATCATTTAAAAAGAGAAAATTAATTAATGGAAAAGGTTGCTTCGGAATCATTAGCAAATCTTTCTAAATATTTACGTTATCTGACCTCCTCTTACTATAAGCCAAGAAAATAAGTAAATATCTGCTGCTCTAGACAGAAGCTACTTTTATTGAAGCTCCTGTTAGGTTAGTCCTCTACAAAGTCTGTATGGAAAGCTTTAGTAAATCTTTCCCCTATGGAGACGCAACAGCAGCTGCATGTCCTACAAAAGGGAGAGTCGGGCAAGCAATATTTCCTAGACACCCTTAATTAAGACGTTACTTTTGCCTGGTGCATTTACTTATCCCTCAGAGTTTTGTTTAATTTGGAGAGGGAGGTGCAAATAAACCTGTCAGCATCTTCTTTTTCCAAGAAACTTACTCTTTTCCATATGCCAAGGCAGCTTTTCTGGGTCAATGTTCCATGAATTACCAACACAAAGCCAGAGACCTTGACCTTGCCCAGAGAATTTTTGATGGAACACAGCACTGAAGTTTTTGCCTCTCAGCAACCACGCTGGGATGGCAGTCCCACAACTTTTAGCAGAAAGAGCTGACAGGTACCCCAACATGAAGCAGGCTTGTAGGAAGCACACACAAAAGAATCCTGTATTTGCAGTCACTAGGTGACTCTTGTCAGCAACAACAGCAGCTGGCTAACTTGAGTTTTCAGTGAAGAAAACCAGAGCCAAAACATGTAATGCTTCCTGCAGTCACAGAACAAAATTTATTTTATAATATTGCCGCTGTGAAACCCAAAATAATTTCTTTTAGTGCCACAATGCCATATACTGTGCTGTACAGACTTTAAAAGAGACTATAGAGCAACCTCCTCTGTGTCCCCCACCGTGTTTGTCTGAAGACAAGGGGAACATCTAAGAGCAGTGTTTGCTTATGGCAAGGTACGTAAAATGTTCTGTTTGCTCCTGGTTGAACTGCCAGGCTTGGCTCAGCATAAGAGCTTCCAAGTACTTCCTGTTGTAAAGTACAACCCTCTTCTCTGAGTAAGGAGAGCACTTCCAAAATGACAGAGCAGTCACAGCTGCCCAAACGGTACAGTAGGCAAATGTAATTTGCAGTCTTGCTGCCCTAGATTGGAAAATTGAGTAGCTGCATAAATGTGATGTTTTATGTGATGTGTTTTATGTGATGTTTTATGTAGCCCTTTCAAGTACAGTTTAAGCCCTGTCTGTATAATCATAGAATCATTAGGGAATGGAAGGGACCTCAAAAGATCATCTACTCCAATCCCCTTGCCACAGTAGGATCACCTAGACCAAGTCGCACAGGAACACATCCAGGCGGGTATGGAATGTCTCCAGAGAAGGAGACTCTACAACCACCCTGGGCAGCCTGATCCAAAGCTCCGTTACCCTCACTGTGAAAAAGTTCCTTCTGATATTTATATGGAACCCCCTCTATTCCAGCTTTCACCCATTGCCTCTTGTGCTATCACCACACAACCTTGAGAAGAACCTGTCTCCTTCCTCCTGACACCCACCCCACACATATTTATAGACACTGATGAGGTCACCCCTCAGCCTCCTTTTCTCTAAGCTAAAGAGACCCAGCTTCCTCAGCTCTCCAACAGGTCAGTACCCAACCTGGGGTTATTCTTGCCCAGAAGCAAGACTCTACACTTACTCTTCTTGTACTTCATTAATTTTCTGTCTGCCCAGCTCTTTAGCCTGTCCAGGTCTCACTGAGTGGCAGTACAGTCCACTGGGGTGTCAGCAACACCACCCAGCTTTGTGTCATCAGCAAACTTGCTGACAGTGCACCCTCATCCCTCATCCAAGTCATTAATGAATAGATTGAATAAGACTGGCCCCAGTACCAATCCTTGAGGGACTCCACTAGATACAGACCTCCAACTAGACTCTGTTCCATTAAACACTACTCCTGGCTTCTACCCTGCAGCCAGCTCACGATCCATCTCACTACCCAATCATCCAGTCCACACCACCTCAGTTTGGCTGCGAGGATGCTGTATGAGACTGTGTCACCAACACCCCAGCAGACTGTGCTGCCATTCAGCGAGACCTGGACAGAGAGAAATTGAATGAAGCATAACAAGGGTAAGTGTAGATTCTTGCATCTGGGCAGGAACAACCCCAGGTACCAGTACAGGTTGGGGACTGACTTCTGGAGAGCAGTGTAGGGGAAAGGGACCCAGGGGTCCTAGTGCACAGCAGGATGACTGAGACAGCGATGTGCACTTGTGGCCAAGAGGGCCTAGAGCATCCTGGGGGGGATCAGAAGGGGCTGGTTAGCAGGTCGAGAGCAGTTCTTCTCCCTCTCTACTCTGCACTAGTAAGACTACATCTGGAGTAGTGTATCCAGTTCTGGGCCCCTGAATTCCAGAAGGACACAGAGTTGCTGGAGGATGTCCAGCATAGAGCAACAAAGATGATGAAGGAAGTGGAACAGCTCCCTTCTGAGGAAAGGCTGAGTGAGCTGGATCTCTTCAGCTTGGAGAAGAGGAGGTTAAGGTGTGACGTCATTAATGGTGATCCTGCTGTGGCAGGGGGGTTGGACTAGATGATCTTTCAAGGTCCCTTCCAATGCCTAATAATTCTATGATTCTATAAACTGTGGGAGATTGCTGTGAGATTGTAAGAACTTTATCCATAATTTCTTTTATTCACTTCTGAGATTTCCTAATAAGCCTCCTGAATACTGCTGCCTCTTGGAAGTTTAGTGAGAACTACACAATATAAACCCAAGGAGTCCTGGAATTGAACTGGCCCATTGTCACCTCACCTAAGGGCACCACTAAGGGCACCAGCAGAAAAGGTATCAGACTGCATTCCAGGGTAGTGCACGTGGAACACCCTGGTGACTTCTATCCCAGTTTGATCTAACATAGCTGTGCCAGCACAGTTATGTACTGCTTAAGCTGTAAAAATAGTAGAAGATTTAAATCATAAGAGCAATCCACATTTATGGCTTTTTTTCTGTGTTAAAAATGCTAATTCCATAAACCCACTTTTAAGATCTGAATTTGGGATTTAAGTTGTCTAGCAGTAAATTCATTAAAACTAATATAGGCTAGTGCGAAGTAAGTAACACAATAAATGTTAAACTTTGCTTTTTTTCCTTTTCTTCTGGAAAGGTTTAACAAAAAATAGATAAGGATTACTTTATCAGCTTCTGAAATGGATCCAACTTCTAAGTGCATTGTAATAACCATTTACCCCTGCACCTGAATGCCATAAAACAGATTATTATTGCAGCACCAAGGAGATCCACCATCCCAGTCATTCATTTAAACTTCTGCTCAACCCAGAATTGTCTGGGAATCATAGAGTATCTCAGATTGATGGGCATACCTGGTGCCTTGAAAGGTTGTCTAGTGTGAACCCCCCTCACACACACTCAAAGCAGGGTCAGCTAGAGTTCACAACTGTGTTAGGAAGGAACTATCGTGTATCTCCAATAACCTTGGAGAAACACAAAATCCAGAGATTTCTGGGCTTTGGTGACTGCACCACCTCCCTGGGCAACACGTTCCAGTGTTCAACCACCCTTACAGTAAAACAAAAAAATAAAATTAATGTTCCTTGTAGTCTCACAGTCCAGTGAAGATGTGGTCCATATGAGCTGCTGCTCCACCAAAATTCTAGTGCATTCTTGTGTAAAATTCTAGGTTCTTATGTCTATCTTAATTGCTAGAAGAGACAGTTATTTTTTGGCTCCCCTGTTAAGGTGGATGGTGAAAGATGCTCAGTTTGCTGCCACCACAAATTGCTTCCACATGTATTTATATACAGAATTATGGAATTACTGAGGCTGGAAAAGACCTCTAAGATGAACAAGTCCAGACTACGACCCAATGTCCTCAGTTAAGAGGTTCTGAAACAGAAAGGCATCCAGGCGTGGAGGAGTCTTGGATACAATCTATCAGGCAAGAGAAAAAAGCTTGGGGGAAAAAAACCATCTATTAAATCTGTGTCTAAGCACAGAAAGAAGAAAAAGCCAAAGCAGGTGACACAAAACCAGAAACTCCATTACAATGCCGTTATACACGTTCTGAGAAGAGGAAATGGGCAAAGCATTCTGTAGCAGTCTTTGGCTTCGGGTTGGGTCCCCTGGGGAGAGGGACACACACACGGCACAGTAGCAGCAACAGGAGAGACCCACACCTAGGACACTTCAAACCCCAATTTCCTGACATTCTGCCTAAGGTTTAAGAGTTACAATTCTTCAGCTTTCTTGCATGGCCAGTTCTGCCAAGCTGAAAGGGCAAACGCCCTTCTGGGTTCTGTCCTCTCACTAACTTGAGCATCCCAGTCTCTTTCTCAGCAGCAAGCTGTGACAACAGCTTCTCTTCCCACTGTTCCACAAATCAGGATGGCAGTGGCCACATGACGAGAATGCAACGAATACAACGGCTGATGCAGCAGCAAACCAGCAGGGACCTCCTCTCTCCTTCAGGGTGTCGGGCTTTTGGAGCTCTTCTTTAAGATTAGCTCACCACTCTGACTTCAGGCTTGCAGTACTCAGTGCAACTCTGTTCCGCTCAACACAGGGAGGAATTGTCATTGGTGGTTTCTCTGCACCCTCCCGCTTCGCCATGCAGGTGGGAGAAGGGCTTTCTGCTGGGACAGAACAGAACTGAAGCTGCTCTGGCTCAGCATGGAGCCAGAGCCATTTGGCAGCAGACAGGGCACACTGCCACCATACCCTGCCTCTCTGCAGCCTGGGTCGGAGTGTGGTTGAGGTGTTCCAGCCCCAGCGAGTGGGGCAGACTGGGGCCTGGTTGGAGCCGCCTGGTTGGGGTACCTCAGCCACCACACAGGGGCTTTATTTGGGGCACAGGGTAAACAAGAACACCTCCTGCACCCCTCTGTAAACCAGTCACAAACCCCCTCTCCAAACCTTGCTGTGGGCTGCAGACACTGCCTTTGCCCACTCAAGTAGACAATCAGGGGTGGTTGGGGCTCCATCCCTGAAGGTGTTTAAGGCCAGGCTGGATGAGGCTCTGGGCAGCCTGATCTAAGGTGGGGTGTCCCTGCCCATGGCAGGGGAGTTAGAGCTGGATGATCCTGTGGTCCCTTCCAACCCTGACTGATTCTGTGATTCCGTAACTTCTTCCTAGTAAGGGTGATGGGGCATTGGAGGGGGCTTCCCCGGGTGGGTTTGTGGAGTCTCCTTGTCTGGAGAGGTTTGAAGCTCACCTGGACTTGTTCTGGATGATCCTGCTGTGGCAGGGGGATTGGACTGAATGATCTTTTGAGGTCCCTTCTGATCCCAAATGATTCTATGATTCTAAGTGGGCCATTAACTGGTAATGACTTCAACCTCTCTGAGTGGCTGAGAAGTTATCTGGGGTGTGGGTCTTTCTGCCCCCATCACAGTCTAAAATGAAAGTGGTATTATTTAGGGAACAAAAGGAAAGGAAAGGTGACACCAAAACCTGTTTTTCCTAACATGGAACACCTGACATCACCACAATCAGCTAGACCATGGCACTAAGTGCCAAGTCCCGTCTCTTCTTAAACATCTTCAGGGATGGGGACTCCACCACCTTCCTGAGCAGACCATTCCAATGTCTAATCACCCTTTCTGTGAGGAAGTGCTTTCTAATTTCCAACCTAACCCTCCCTTAGCACAGCTTCAGACCATGCCCTCTCATGCTGGTGCTAGTTTCCTGGGGAAGAGCCTGTTCCCAAACTCTACAACTTCCCTTTGGGTAGTTATAGAGAATGATAAGGTCCCCCCGTGAGTCTCCTCCAGGCCAAACAACCCTAGCTCCCTCAGCCTCTCCTCTTTAGACTTTCCCTCTAGTCACTTCACAAGCTTTCTTGCTCTCCTCTGGACCCACTCTAGCTCCTCAATATCTTTCTCAAACTGAGTGGGCCAGAACAGCACACAGTACTCAAAAGGCACCAGTGCTGAGTATAGTGGGAAAATTACGTCTCTAGTCCTGCTGGCCACATTATTCCTGATACAAGCCAGGATGCCATTGGCATTTCATGCCACCTGGGCACACTGCTGGCACATATTCATCCGGTTGTCAACCAGTACTCCCAGATCCCTTTCTGCCTGGCCACTCTCCAGCCATTCCAGACTGCTTAACAAACCTTTAATCTTGTATCAAAGAACATGTTCAGAGTATCACAGTTTTCTTCCTCCCTAGCAGGTGGTAATGCAGACTAAAACTATCATAACAGAAGATAGTCTAGCACATTGTAATAATCCTGTTATTACAGTCAAAATAATAGAGATCCTGGGGCTCTTTTTAACTGTATTTTCAGATGGCATTGT
Source organism: Upupa epops (assembly GCA_013397515.1). Classification (NCBI taxonomy): domain Eukaryota; kingdom Metazoa; phylum Chordata; class Aves; order Bucerotiformes; family Upupidae; genus Upupa; species Upupa epops. The sequence continues at coordinate 237,888 of VZRI01003765.1, read as the reverse complement.
TAGTAGTTGCTGCTCTGGAGACTGAAAGTATTGAGAAGTAGAGTAACATAGAAGTGAGGAGTATATGTAGCAGAACACATCTGTAGTTTTCAGTATGATTTTTTAACAGATACAGAGGGCAATACTCAAAATCTATTTCTATACTTGTTAGTGTGCTTTTAATCCAGTATTAAAGATATGTGCCACTGCTTAGCTGGCTTTGGTAACATAAATGTCATGCAGCATTACTTCTATCCTCAGATGGCCTAACTCCACTGCTTGCGAAGCAATCAGGTCCCTGTAGCTAGCATTCACGGGAGGATAAATTTAAAATAATGTTCCATGTACTCTGGACACTGTAAGCTTGGTATTTCCTTCTTGTATTTCACATATACTTCTGAAGGATCTAGACAAATTTAAATGGGGATCTATGTTTGTGGGGTTTTTTGAGCACATAGGAAAGGCTATTACTTTAATATATCTCAGGTCAAAAATCTTCAATTTTAATCTCTAAATAAAAAACCCTTATTCTTTCTATCTGCCTATCATTTTGTGTCCACCAAAGAAGATAAACATCTAAGCAAACCAATACAATGACCTTTAGTAGCTCACTGGTAGACAAGAAGATCACAGAATAATCCTGGTTGGAAAGGACCTCCTAGGTCACTGAGTGCAACCATCCCCACACCAGCAAAAACCTTGAATACCTGAGAGATTGAAAAACACAAAATAACCCCCTCCATGCCTGCCATTCTAGCACATCATGAAACACCATGTCTACACGCTTCTTAAATACCTCCAGGGATGGTGACTCAACCACCTCCCTGGGAAGGTCCTTCTAGTGCCTCACCACTCTTTCTGTAAAGAATTTCTGCTTCAGATCCAATCTAACCCTCCCCTGCCTCAACTTCAGACCATTGTCCCTGGTTGTGTCATCATTCACCAAGGAGAAGAAGCCAACAACCACCCCTCCACAGCCTCCCATCAGGTGGTTGTAGAGAGCATTGAGGTCTTCCCTCAGCCTTCTCCAAACTAAAGCTGCCCAGCTCCCTGAGCCTCTCCTCATATGATTTGTTCTCTAAACCCCACACAAGCTTGGTAGCTCTTCTCTGGACCTGTTCCAGCATCTCACTGTCTTTCCTATAATTAGGCGCCTAGAACTGAACACAGTACTCAAGATGAGGCCTCACAAGGGCCAAGTACAAGGGCACGAGAACTTCCCTTCTTCTGCTGACTATGCTATTCCTGATCCAGGCCAGGATCCTGTTGGCCTTCTTGGCCACCTGGGCACACAGCTGGCTCATATTAAGCTGGCTGTCAAGCAGCACCCCCAGGTGCTTTTCTGCTGGGCAGCTTTCAGGCCACCCATCCCCCAGGCTGTAGCGGTGCCTGGGGTTGCTGTGACCGAAATGCAGGACCCAGCACTTGGCCTTCTTGTCCCTCAGACAGTTGGCCTCGGCCCATCAATCCAACCTGTTCCAGTCCCTCTGCAGAGCCTTCCTGCCCTCGAGCAGATCAATACTTGCACACAATTTGCTGTCATCTGCAAACTGACCGAGGGTGCTCTCAATCTCCACGTCCAGGTCATCAATAAAGATACTGAACCTTAAACTAAAAAATAAAGATACTAAACAATAAAGATACTGGCCCCAACACTGAGTCCCGAGGGACAGTGTTTGTGACCAGCAACCAGCTAGATTGCACCCCATTCATCACAGCTTTCTGGGAATGGCCAGCCAAATGTACCCCAGTGAAGGGTACATTTCTCTATACCATGTTTCTCCGTAAGAATGTTGTGGGACATTGTTTTGAAAGCCTTCCCAAAGTCCGAGTAGACAACATCCACAGCCTTCCTGTGTGGCTATGGCATCCACAGCCATCCGAAAGGCGAGTGACATGGTCATAGAAAGAGATCAGGTTGGTTAAGCAAGACCTACCTTTCATAAACCCATGCTGGCTGGCCCTGATCCCTTGGCTGCCCTGCGATTGCTCTGAGACCTCACTCAAGTTGATCCTCTCTGTGATCTTTCCTGGTACTGAAGTCAGGCTGACAGGCCTGTAGCTCCCCGGATCCTCCTTCCAGACCTTCTTGTAGATATATGTCACATCAGCTACCTTCTAGTCATCTGGTACCTCCCCTGTTGACCAGGATTGTTGAAAAAGATGAATGGTAGTAGTAGTTTTGTTGATCGTAGATGTATTTGCCAGAGGCCAAACCACTGTCTGTTTTGTAAAACACAGGTGGCATTCAGGTATCTGCCCTAATACTCAGAAAACAGCAGCAATTTGCTAGTTTACCAAAGGTCCACAGAGTGGTGTTGTAATGCAGCCAGTATGCCATGCTGAAAAAGGCAAAACTCAACTGTCTTAATCTCAACAAACACAATTTGTAATAGTGAATGTGTAATTACATACCCCGTGCACCTCTGTCTCAGGCATATCTCGAGTGAATACACATGCGTGCGCATGTACTTTGTTTACACTGTGACAGTGAAAGATGTCTTGCTAGATGTTTCAAACCAGCAGTGCTTGATAAAACTTATGTTGTCAAGGCTATTAGTTCTATTTCTTTAGGAGAATCTGCATTTTAAAAATAAACTCATCAAAGAAACCAATGTGAAAGCCTGATTTTGGAAAAATGTAATTTCTGGCTAAAGAAGTGTGGGTGGTTCTTTATTCAGGCATTTTGTTTCATTTTTTGGTTGAGTGTGTCTGAGTCCCCACTTTCTGTACAAATTTTCCGGGAAAGTGCATATATATATTTTTTTTTTTAACTAGAGGAACATGGTTTCTCTGTAACGCAGTCACTCTCATCATTCCTTTCCTAGTTCCATTTAAGCAGGGGAGAGTTTGCAACCTTGGCACGTTCCCTTTCCATTACTGCGCTTTCTGCTTTGATGTGTCAGTACTATTGCTGGGATTGCTGAATATCTGTAAGTATAGAATCACAGAATCATCAGGGATCAGAAGGGACCTTGAAAGATTATCTAGTCCAATCCCTGTGCCACAGCAGGACACCCGACTAGGTCCAGGTGGGTTTAAAATATCTCCAGAAAAGGAGACTCCACAAACCCCCCATGAAGCTCCCTGCAGCACCCCATCTTCCTCCCCGGGAAGAAGTGATTGAATCAGTCAGGGTTGGAAGGGACCACAGGATCATCCAGTTCCAACCCCACTGCCATGGGCAGGGACACCCCACCCTAGATCAGGATAGATCAGGCTGTCCAGAGTATCTATAAAACTAATGAAAGCTCTGTTCCCTTTGAATAACTCTTTACTCATGAAGAGTACAATCGTCCAGGGCTTACGGAAAAGCACAGTGAACAAAAACAGAATAAGAAAAAATGGATTCAGAAAAAAAACCCAAACACTGGTGGCATTTAGAAAATGGAATATAGAAAAGGAGAAATTAACATTCTGGAATTTATGGATGAGTTGCCCTGAGAAGGGCTAAGCATCTCCTGGTAGTTGCTTAAATTTAGATATTTCCAAAATAAATGGCTTTATTTTGGAAATATGTAAATTTAAAATTTCAACATTTTCACACCCTAACATTTTTCCCAAATCCATCTCAATTTCTGAATATTTTAATAAATCATGTTTGACTATTTTGATAACTTTACTTGCTGTTTTCCACCTGTTCCTTGAAGGAGTTGTTGGAAATTGCCTAGGTACTTGTCACGTTATTTAGTGCAAGTTGCCACTTTGGTCTAGCAGAGATTAATGCATAAGCATGTTCAACACAGCTACTAAAGCCAAAGGTCTTGGAAGAGGGAAGGGCAGATATCTTTGAACTATAGATAGAGAAAACAGGAGTAGGCAGCAGGTATCAGTTACCATTCAGCGACATGCTTGGATAGAAATAATGTAATCATGAAATACATGTAAATGTTTCTAAATTACTAGTAGAATTAGTAAGAGAAAAGGAGAAGTATTTTATTCCTTCTTCATAGCAGTCAGCACTGGGGAAAGGGAGAAATAAAGAACTATATAGCTTTAAAGGTCATGGCGATTTTCCAGAGATTTCTTTTCTGGCAGGCAGTACACTAAAAAAATCAGATCGTAGAGGTAAAGCTTGAGGGCCATTGAGCATTAGAGCTCCCAAAGAGGAGTGGAGAAAAGTGGAAATTTCTCATAGTTGCCACTAATAATTTCTGCTTTTTCTGTTCTGTGTTATTGTGTTCTGTGGTAGCATTTGTGGCCGTTTAAAGAAGATAATTTGCTCAGTTATAATGTTTCACTGTTACCTTAACCGATTTTTACAGCTCTAAGAATAATCGAATGTATAGTTTATCTTTGTGGAAAGGACTATTTCAATCAGCTGCATTTCTTGGCCCTTCCACAGTTGCTATTCTGTAAGCTCTCTGCCTGGAGCTGCTCTGCAGGGCAAGGAGCGAGGAAATGTCCATCCTTGCAGTTCCTGTAATTATTAAGTGTTTGTTTATGCATCTTACCTGAAGGCGATTATTCTTCTTTGGCTCCTACTTTTCTGCAGGACAAAATTAACACACAATGTGCTGAACTTTGTCACAGATGAGAACTATCAGATATATATATATACGTATATATAAACACTGTATAGAATACTAACATGACTCAGCCTGTGCACCTCTCATCTTGTTGTGGCATTGTAGTGCAACATGTGCCTCTCAGTTTGCATGAACTAGTATGTCAGTGCAACCTTAACTTGTCATTATAAGAAGAAAATCTTGCAACACAGGTTTAAAAACCCTTTCCATTTGTCACTAACAGATACAGGTGAGGTTTTTTTTGTTTTCATTGTTTTTAAAGTGAAGGCAGTGCTCCTTCACTATCATCAGGAGCTGCAATGAAGAACAGTATTCCTCATTAAAGAAAAAAACCCTGCTTCTGCCATGCATGGAGAAGGCACTGATTCTGCCATCCACAAAAGTGTTTCCTTAAAGCAGGTTTCTTTTCCTTCCTTGCTGGATGCTGAAAGAATACTCTGCTTTATTTTTTTTAAATAAGCATTGCTTCTGGCCAAGTAGGCAGGACATTGGAGCACATGAACCCTGGTCTTACTCCAAACAGTTATTTTTATGCCCCTGTGACCTCAGCTAGTTCAGATCCCACTAACAGTGCCAGTGTGGCAGCCCCTCAGGAATGGGCTGACCAAGCATTTGAAAAGTGTGCTGATCTGTGCAATCTGTTCCTGGCTCCCCAGCAAGTGGACACTAAATGAGCTTGGGTTTGATCACACACGCAAGCTGATTACTCTCTCTGAAATAGTAGCAAAACCGGGAATGTTCCGAAATGCAAGAGCTGGTGTCCTCAAGACCCTGCTGAGTTGTCCTTGTCTCTGGGAAAAGTGCCTCCGGTTTGTGGCCGTGCTTCAAAGAAACTGTCACCATTGAGACACACATGGAGATGGTGCCCTTCTTCCAAGGGCAACTTCTGGGCTGCCTGTTCCTTGCACAAATACAAGGAGAACTACAAACTGCTCTGAGACAGGGAAACATAATTTGCATTCACTGGCTTAAGAGAGCTCTGGTTTTATACATTGATAGCACTGTAGCACGGTTTATTTGCAATAGTCTTGTCAGGTAGACTTTACTGTTCATGTCATTCAATCAACTGGTTATTTTTGCAGTGCTACCTAGTTAGAGGTGTGCATACTTTTAGACAAAAGCCACAGTACCCCAAGTAGTAGGATTTTTGAGAAGCAGTTCAAATTAGCTTCCTTTTTTCTTATTCTTAGATCCTTTGATAGCGTCACTGCTCTTAAAATAACTTCAGAGAAATTCGGAAATTAATTGTAATTCTGGAACAAATGTTCACTTCCTATTTTTTCAAGCAAATACAATGTGATTATCGTACTGCTGTTGCAGTTTGATGTACTCCAGAACCCTGTACAGAAAGGCAAAGAGTTTCTAGCAGCTGCTGAACTACCTAATTTTTCTCTGTCTCAGCCTTTAAGTGTGTGCAGTTTGAAGGAGTTATTGCTATTGTAAATAATGCTAAGGAAAAGTTAGGCTGTACTTATGCCAGTGCATATGGATTATTTAACAAATAGATATTTGTCAGTGTTTGCAGTTTATGATCCGGGTAGCTAATGTCTTCAAATGTATAAACATTAGAAGGATGTTCTTTTTTCAGTAATATTCCATATATCAGAATATTGAGACATTCACGAGTGCAACTAAGCTTTCCAAAACCAAGCAGATTTCCTGGCTACAAACTGTTGTTTCTGAGCCATCTTTGTCCTTTTTCTTCCTTTGTTTTGCTCTCTGGAGCAACATATTTACTAGTCCTTTTCCTGAATGGGAGTTATTATTATGTTATTGTATACGGTGGACAAAAGGGAGCAGGATAGGGTTTTCAACTTTCACAGTCATTTGGAACCAGTGGAATATGGGGTTCCTTTTTCATTCTTTGAGATCTGTTCTTGTGTTTTGGAAATTGCTCCCTCACAGGACAACACCAAGTTAATCATAAGGCATTTTGTGACTAATATTTCTACAGCTCTCATATTTAACTATTAATTATAGGCTTATAAAAGACTTGAGTTTGTTCTTCCCAAAGGAGTCCGTGTCTGTCAGGACTTACACAGCTGAAGCCAGCCAAAGTTGTGCAATTCAATTTTCAAGAACATACAAATAGTTTGCCAAATTCTTCTAATTGCTGATAACTTTCAAATATATGTTGTTGGTGTATTCCAGCATCATATATATTTTATTTTGTGAATCTCAGCAAGAAAATTGAGCTAATTTCTGAGCAATGTGTCTCAATGACTGAAAATAGGAAATGCCTTACCGGAGCACATTCATTTTCCAGTTGCTTGGCTATCCTCTTCTCGAAAAATGGCTACAGCTTCTTGCAGAAGTCCAAAGAACAACCTCTGCTCTAATAATGATAAAGTATTTGAAGCATTTTTTAAAAAAAAAAAAGGAAATAAATGGTTTTTATGTAATTTTTCCATTTTTCCAACTGTTTTCTGTATGCCATGTTCTTGTTCTTAACAGCTGCCTATTGCAATGAATACCACATTTTAACAGGGGGGAAAGTATTTTGATTTATGACTTGGTGTTTCCTAAAGTTAAGTGTTGTCTTGTTCCACACTTTTAATGAGTTTTCCCACATGTCATGCAGATCTTACTGGTCTTAAACTGTTGATTATTTGATGAACTTCTTCTAAAAATAGACACATGATTTGTTACTTCCAGTTCTTTTGCACATAAATGGTTTTTAATGAAGGACTGTGTATTCTCAGCAGATCAGCTTGTTTATTCTGAAGCTCTTTCAGCATTTTTGGATATTCACCATCTGGGCAGGTTGACAACTTGCTAACATACTGCTGTTGCTATCCAGGCCTTCAAACAGGAAGTGAGAATGGGTCAGAAAGTCCTTTTTCAATTGAGATAATTCAGTGAGAAACATAAAGTAAGGCTGAGTTGAAACAACTTCCGACAATTCAAAAATTGATTTGACAAATGGGGGATTTGGAACAGTAACATAATTATTAGCATCATCCACTTCAGTTTATTTGCAGAATAAATAAGCAATTATACAAATATAAATATGCATATTTGGGGGCAAATAGCTTTCTATTGTAATAAATTTGAAGACAGAAGTATTATACCAGCATAACTAATTGGAGAAATTCTAAGTCTCAAAGCTTAAATGCAGCACCACTTGTGTGCAGCACACTGGAGGTCTTTGTAGCTACAGTTCATTTCAGGAAAATTCCTGAATAGGAATAGGGTTAGGTTGGCCTTTGAGCACTTTGTTTTAGTGAACTATAAACAGAGACATGCCTGTAACACCAGCCATTAGAATTCAGAGTCATTAGTAATGAAGAAAAATTGGCATTAGCAGTAAGTCAGGCATTATACCGCAGCTCTCTCTTGAGGAATCCAAGTCCCCAAGACTTCAACATTTGTCAGTTGCCAACCACAAAACCATGTTTAGCCGTTCTAATCAATGAGAGACTAAATCCTAGCTTTTCTGCTGTACTCAGGTCCCCAGATCAGCAAGTGTGAGAGAAGAAGACTGTGTTTGCAATGGGTGTTTAAAAATTGGAGAGAAAACTTGCCAGGCAGCAGGGAAGGCCTTAACAGCTGAGTGAATGGAGCGTATGGGTTTGCATTTTCCATCTGCTAAACGTGGCTTAACTTCTGTGCCACCCTGGCACGGCCCTTGGACCATTTGGTGGGAGGTAGCTTGCTTACTGCTCCATTTGTGTCACTTCAAAGAAAACAGGTGTGACCACCAAAATTGAGATTGTGGAAGTGCCACATTAAGTCTGTATGCCTCATGCTGTATTTTGCAAGAGCTGATGGATCTTCTGGATTTTCAGGGGTTCCTGCTGAGGAGGAACACATTGTAAGTTTCATGGCAAGGACTGTAGTTCTTTGAAAGGGGAGAGTCTCAGACTCTAGAGACTTGCTGTGGGATTTCACCCTGTCCTCAGCTGTAACATTTTGGGCATACTGACTTCTCTGCTTGCTCTTGGTGCTATTATCGGTAATGTTCATCAACAGTCTGGGGACTGTTTGTTACTTCTGTGGTTAAAGTATTTATTATTTTCCGCTGAACACTAACACAATATATTGTAATGCTCGTATATGTAAATACAGCTGTTAGACATTTAGCTTCCCATTAGAACATATCAAAGCATATCACACATATTATTAACTATGCTAATAATTATTTTCTGTCTTCAAATGTACTTTGAATGGCTGTTATTACTCTTTCAAATCAAGTTAAAAAATAAGAAAAATAAAAGAAGTTTTAATTAAGATGCAACAGCAAACCAATAATACGATTTCTCCCTATTTCTTTTGGTAACCTCAATGAGATATTTCTTTAATGAATTTTATTGTTAGTGGAATATTTTTTCAATGGAAAATAAGTGAAAACAAAAAACTCTGCATGCCCTAGACATAACAACAGACAAGAAAAAAAGCTACACATGCTGTAATACCAAGTATTCTGAATATCCCTTCCAAAGTGAAGAAGCGTATGTTCTTTTATATTTGTGCTCAATTAAAAATGTAATGAAGTAGCCATCGAAATACAATACAATTCCATTAACAACTTTTTCTGTATTAGATATTAACATGACTAAGCGGCATCAAAGATCAACAGCATCCATCAATAACCTCCAAAACTGTCTTCTGTAATACTTTTAGTACTGTGCATACTTAACTCAGTCATGAAAAAAAATAATTAGGGACTTCAGAAAATGCATTACAACCACAGAAGACAACCAGTAAGCTGCAAGTAACAGACTTAGCTGAAAGACATGGATTCTTTTAAACAATGTTTTAAAAAGGTATCAATGTGTGTATGATAAAAGGTCCTGACTACTGAGCAGAGAACCAGGACGGAATGTGGCTGTACACTCAGATGAGCTGTTAAATTGTCTAGTCTCTGGAATTAGGAAGAAAGCATAGGGACCCACCTAATGAGCCTTTACACTCTTCTACATTAAGGATTATGAGTTCTGTTCTAAAAATATCCAAATTCCTTATGTGGTGCAATGAAATGCTATAGTTGCACAATAAGAAACTGGTTATAGTCCCCATGAATCTCCACCTGACATAAATCATCTAGAGAAAGGGATTTTAGAAAAACAACAGATTTGGATTCAGCATTTTCTAGCAATTAGCTATCCAAAGCCATTCAAATAGCAATTAGCCATCCAAAGACGGCACAGGCATTAAGAACTTCCCACAGCATTGGTGTATGGCTACAGGTAAAATTTCCTCGCAGAACAGCCCAACTGATAACATAGTTGTGCACTTCAGCGTGTTAACACAGCACATTAATCCCTTGCCACCCTCCAGTGTGCTGTGACTAGTTTTGCAGGTATTGTGAATGTGGAATTGTAGTGACTCACACCCTTGCCAGCTTTTAAACTCTTCCTTTAAATCCAGAAGCAACAATGAATTCCCCAAGTCCATCATGTTATCTCAGAATAAGTTAACTGAGGAAAACAATCATAGCACTGCTATAGCACAGGGTATGTAGCTGCCTGGCTCTGAAATAGAATTGCATGAAATAGGACCTTCTCCAGGTACAATTGTGAGGCAATGTACTGGGGTATCATGTTTGTAAATAAATGCTGGTAGCCGATTAGCAAGATTATCCAATATTGAACTCAATGAGATGTCCATAACATGCTCCTAATGAGAAGGATACGTAGCCATTATCTGCATAATTGGATAGAGAGTGCATGTAGGCAAATATAAGGGGAGAAATCAGATCAAAATCAGTGAACATAATTCAATATTACTTTAAGTAAAAGACTGAAACAACAGAGAAAATGAAGTAGAAAACACTTCACAATTTGCTGGTAGATTGGAGATTGGTTGGTGACTTTTCATGTATGAAAATGTATTTACTAAGAAAAATATTGTAGGTTTCAGCAGGAAAATACATTTGTAATTGTTCTAGTCACAATGTCAATACTTACGGAGTAGGTAGTTAAGCCAAATACTGATCAGAGCATAGGCAGCTATAGAACAAAAGGCATCCAAAAAATGAACTTATTAGAGTGTTGTTCACATGGGATCTTTTCCTTTTCAAGTAACATTCACTGTAAAAAACCCTCTGTTCTTTGTTACAGAAGCACACTGTTTAGGACTGGCTTCTTAAAAAATACATTACATGTTTTTTTTCTTAATGATTATTTTTCTGATGAGGTGCTGTAGGGGTTTCTGTGAATACAGCAGCCAGCTTAGAGAATCAGCTTTTGTGATTTGCTGACAAGCATAGTATGGTAAGTCTTATCTGCCATTCAAAGTCTGTGAACTTTGGCACTGTTAGAAATGTGTATAAACACGCACCATGTTTATGTGTATATTTTAAAGATGGCACTGGAGCACAAGGCTTGATGGCTTCAAGTGCAGGGGGTCTAAAATCAAATGATCTTCAGCAGTTATATGGGTTTTTCACAAATGATGCACAAAAGATACTTTTAACTTCTGAGTTTGTAATAGACTTCTGTGTCAAATTCAGTCCTGGCATAATTTAGCATAGGTAGCTTTCCTGTGGTACACTAAATGAATTTGTCCTTCCACTTTCAAAGTTCCCTGAGTTTCATAAGTATCTGTTAATGAAATTCATTGCAGAATAGCATTAAAACATTACTTCATATTCACTAGCTTCATTCAAAATACTAAGTTCATTGAAGATTAAATAATTGCAGTTACAGTGGAAAGACTTGGCAAGGACGTACAGAATTCATGCAAATGATGTGTGACATCCAGGTGGTAATGTATAGGATGGGGGTTAGATGATGTATTTTTATCAGCAAATTCTTATTATATGAAATTATATGAAACCCACCCGATCTTTGATACTGTGCATCTTCTATATGGTACGATGCCACATTGGGCAATATGCCTTCTCAAGTTTATATTATATGTGTATAATGTATACACAAATAAAAAGTATCACCTGCAAATAATATTTGGAATGTGAAAGACACAAAATGTAAACAATTTATTTGGCAGTTGTTTCAAACAGGTGAATAAATAAATGGAAAAGTACATCTTAATATTCTTGATAGCAACAGATGCAGTTGTACACATATTTACACATTGTGGATGCAAAGAACTGTTAATTTAATTTCTTTTTGTTAAAAAATGCATCTTCCAACATCACTAGACTTGACAATTAAAGATGAAGATACTAGTAATACTTTGTTCTAGCAATCTCAACTTTTAAAGGCATTCATTTGGAAGTAAGATACGAGAGTCATCATGCATTTAGTTCATTTTGTCCACTTACAGTAGAAAGTCTGATGTGATCTCAGAATTATGAGTGTCATTCACTTAAGTCAACTATGACATGTTTATAAATCAATGTGGTTCCCTTAAAACTTGAAGCAAAGAGAAAATCTCGATTATCGATGGAGACATGTATGAAAGATCTTGGTGCCTGTACGTTTAATTCTTGAAACTTCACAAATTTTGCCTTTTCAGCATCCCAGTAATAGACTTGAGTGAAGGAATAATCACTTCCAAGAATGGCATATTGATAATTACTTATCTGAAGCGGCTGGAATACCATTGACCCTCGGGAGGGCATCCTTTGTAAATCCAGAAATGCTGAACCACCCCATTTCATTACTTTAGAGTCCCCAATAAATCTTGTCAAGCAAATGTACACATCGTCTTTCACTTTGAAATGTTTCACTGCATACGCATCTTCCATATCTTGGATATCAAAACGCTTAACAAATTCATTTGTTCCTTTGTTCCATTGATATATTACAGGTCTTTGGGAACTACTTGACAGAATTAAATGTGGTTTGCCAGATATTTCAAGATACTCCACATCAGTATCTCTGTACCAGGCATGCAGAGACTGATGGGAATAAAATCCATTTCCATTCCACTTGTAAACTGTGGTGAAACCAGCCTTTGAACTGTCTGCAACAACAAAATACCAGTCTTCAGCAATCCTGAAAGTTTCAATGTCATTGGGTTTTCGGATTTTAAGGATTTCAATATCTTGAATTTTTATAAACTTATTAGCAAAAATATCTCTTTTATATATGTGGGAGCCTCCAAACAGCTGTGCGACAATGACATACAGCTGACTCTCAATAACTATGGGTTTACACACAACAGTTGAAGTACCTACAAAAGGAAAACACAGGGTTAGCACCACTTTTTGGATCGACTGCTGTGATGTTATTTGTGGAGCAGTGTTCATACCTGTAATGTTGTCATAGTTCCTGAACATCACTTCTACATGGTCCCATTCAAGGAAGATGCATTTTCCAGTAAAAGGCTGAGCAATAACCACATGTTCATCGTTCATGTATGAGAAAGTATCTACTGAGAGAGACTGGTATGGCAGGGACTGATAAACTTCAAATTCTGCAAAAGTGCACACAACACGTGATAATTACAGAAACACTTTCCACACTGCTGAAAAAACATCCGCCTAACAGATGTGAATGTATTACAAATTATAGTACTTTGTCACTAGTCCCATTTCCCTGTTGATGCAGGACATTGCAATTTGCTTTTCAATCTTTCTCAATTACAGGAGGTGCTGTTTTCTGTCCCAATTTTTCCAAATCTTTATGGATCGTACATGTCAGACTGCACAGAATGCATATTGATTTTAGTGAAAGCTCCATCCACTATGCAAACTTCCTGCAATAAAAACTATGTCTTTAACCAGATTAAATATTTTTAAGCACATTACCTGTAATGATGCAATCAAATTCTTTCAGAGAGAGGCTATTGATTTTGCGCTTCTTATATTCTGGTGGACTTTCACAGTAAATGTCTTCAACTGTTGCATTGGTGCTGCCCAGCCATTCCACTAACCACTTCAGTTTGCAGTCACAATTAAACGCATTGCCTCTAAGATCTCTACAACAGATAAATCATGCAGTGAAAATAAGTAGCCAGCTCATGTATTCCTTCTTGCAGGACAACCACAAAATGGGTTTGTGTTAAATATGTGCCCTCTTGTTTATTCTTGATTGTTACCTTCCTGGCCTAAATTCTGACCCATAGTTAAGATCTACATACCAGATCTCCCAGATTTAATTATATTAAGGTAATCAAGGAGAACTTGATTTGATGCTCAACATTAAGGTTGAAAGAGATCTCCAAGATGATCAAGTCCAGCTACCAACCCAATGCTACCATATCCACTAAACCGTTTTTCCAAATGCCAGATCTTCATGGTTTTTTTGACACCTCAAGAGATGGTGACTTCACCCACCTCCCTGGGCAGCCTGTTCTATACTTGACCACACTTCCAGTGAAAAAATGTTTCCTCATGTCCCACCTAAACCTGCCCTGACACAACTTGAGGCCATTTCCTCTTGTCTAGTGATTCTCCACAATCCCTTTCAGATAGTTGCAAAGGGCAACAAGATCAGTAGGATATTTTTGTTGATCTCCCCAAGTTTACAGATGCACAAAAGCCTATCAGCCTGCTGGCTCCATATTTCAGGAGATTACCCTTTCCTCAATAAGAGCATTCTAGATAACAAAACTGGATTTGATGCAACCTGATGGCCAGCCAGTTAATATTTGCTACTACCGTTAGATACACTAATTTAGGGATTTAGGAGACACAAAGGAGTTCTGTTCAAGTCCTTTACAACTGTCTTCAGATTGTACATACAGGGACAGGCAAGTGCCAGACCAGACTGTGTAACCACCTGGCCACTATCAGTCATGCCAAGCAATGCTACCAGAAACACTATATCCATGTCTTACCTCTGCAGCTCTGCATTATGAATTCAGTCTACCTTGTTAATTCAGGGAGCAGGCAAAGGATGTTTCACACTCAGAATTTGGTGTGTAGTAAACAGGAGATATTTCAGTGAAGCAAATACAGGATTTATCTATTCATCTATATTTAAAATTTTTATTGGCATTTAAGTTAGGTATAAACAAGTTCATGTTCTGATTTTGTGGCAATGCTATTTAGTTTGGGATGTGGTTCTTACTAAGTCAATGTTTTTGTGATAAAAGGTAAGCTTTCCCAGAAATAACTTGCACATTTAAATGTTACTCCATTAAATGTCTTCTGCCCTCCCCTCATGTTATGTTCTCTCATACATTGCTACGGATTCTTCTTTCTTATTTAATAAGTTTTAATGATCATACAGCTCTTTTACATAACTTCTAACAATAATACTTATCTTCATAACTGATGGAATATTCAAAACTAAAGCAAATTATCAACAGCAGTGGTCAAAACCAAAGCCTACCCATATTGCTTAGTTTCTGCCAGTAATAAGATCCCATTACTATCAGTTTGGGTAGTTAGTTACTTAGAATGTCCTCTATAATAATCCATTTCTATTTTTGGTACAATTAATCCATTGATTAATTAATTAATTTAATTTTCTTTCTTACACATTTGTTAAAGAATCCAAGCCTTTGAATATGTCCTTTGGAAGTGATTGGAGATTATTATTTGCAAGACTCCTGTAAAAGAAAACACTTAACTCAGTTATCAGTGCTGGTTCACAGAGTCACAAGTTTTTGCAAGTTGCAATACATTTTTGCAAGGTGTGGAATTTTATTCTTAAGGTAAAGAACCCTATTATTCTCTGGTTCTTAGTTCTAAAAGATTGCTTTTAAGAATAGCTTTTTCTTTGTGACTTTTTCTTCCACTAAAACACCATGCCTCCTTCTACTTTCTGACTCACAGAATTTACAATACTTCACTTAGCAGGGTAAAAAGTGCAATGGCCTCTGGGTTTTTGCCAACACTATTATTTTAAAACTATTAGTCATGAGTGAATCTACTGATGCTTTTCTAATGAGATACCAATACAAGGTGTTCATATTACTGCAATTTCCCCACTTGGTGTACTTCTTCTGGAAAGCTGAGTTTAGCTTCTGAGTTTAGCTCAATCTTTTGAAAATACGCAGTAACGGACTCAAAATTGCTGATCAGCATTAATTTCTTTCCTGGAATGTGTGTGTGCTTGTGTGAGACTGGCAAAAAACTGCCATTAGTTCCTGATTTTTAATGTTGGGAAAGCTCATTTAAATTCATTGGGCATCCTAGCTAGTAAAAGTGACAAGGAAATGTGAGCAGACTTTGAACAAGCAATATATTTTATTTCAGTCAGACACATCTATGTGAGTCCACCAAAGACTGAGTTCACTGAAATGTCACTGAGGGCATGACAAGAAGAGAATAATATTGTAGGGTGTATCTTACACTTCTGATTAATAAAATTACTTATGTTTTAGAAGAAAATGGAAAGAAATCATTCTACTTTAAAATCCCTTTTAGAATCTAGTAGGAGTTAGAAGGTCTTCTGGTTTTGCTTGTAAATGTAGAAGTTATTTATTAACTACAATTCTCTAGCCAAACAAACCTACTGACACATCTACTTCAATAACTGGCCCAGAACTACTACTTCTGCTACCTTGTTTAAAATTGTTTGCCTTATCACTAATAGTAAATACAGGATGATGCCATTAGTCCATTCTGAGTCACCACCTTCTCAAAGTACACCTGATTTAACACTGATTTGGGTATGTATCATGTGCTTCACTTATGCTCAATTTTACTCTTGAGAAATTATTTAAAATTGACATAACTCATACGGAGTTCTATCATAACTCATACTCAGTTCTATCATTCACATGTTTTCTCTTACAAAACTGCTGAAGCACCCCCAGCAACAAACTAGTAGGCAAGATGAGATGTTACTCTTGAACTGTGTGCTCCATAGAGAAGAGGCTGTGCCTCCTCTGCATTAGAAAAGCAATTTGCTCACTGGCAGCAACAGCTACTAAATAAGTAAATGAATGTGATAAATAATGTACTGGACTCATTTGTGAATATAAAGCTATTCACGTGTGTAAATATTTTGACGATAGGGTCCCAGTTACCAGCCTTATCCAATTATCTTCCTTTTTTAACAATGCTATAATTATGCCTACACCTCTAACAGAGATTTTTATGTGACAAAATAGCCTGTTTATATGCCTTCTCCTCTATCTTTTTTCCCTTCTAGAGATCTAGAGCCATTCTACAGGTAGCTTTATCTACACAAGTAGTCACAGTAGGCTTGGTTTTAGCCAGCTGCGAGTCTTGCTTGTTCTGAACAAAAAGGAAGAGTAAAGTGTTTTATGGTACATTTACTCTGTAGTAAAGGATGTGGTGAATTGCAATTCTACCATATTTATGTGTTAACTAAGATGGAACCTTTACTTCCCTGTGTCAAAATACATGAAAGAAAAGTTAAATGATCCTGTTTCAAAATCCTCTTGACAGTTAACTGTGTTAAGGCCAAAAGGTCAGAACCCACTACCCTGCCTATGACACACAACCCAAGAGATATGTTCCAGAATGCAACAGCTCAGAGCTGCATCTCAGGTCCACCTCAGATATTTTAGCCTCCTTTTCTTGCTGTTTTTTTGTATGTGTTCTTACAGCACATACTGTTTTTTCAATACATTTATTGTTTCATAAAATAAAGTTATTGCCTAAAGCTAAACTTTAAGATGCAAAAGTCTGTCTAAAAATGTCTTGCTAGCTCAGAGCATAAGGATGCTGTCTTTGGAATGTTTTGCAATAGAATGTTACAGGTGGTGTTGCCAGTGTGCATTTCACCTGCTGAGCACAGTGTGAGAAATGCCCTGCTGGTGTGAGCTTCTAACAGCCACATTAGCAACCAGAGTGTCTTCCACTAATTTCCTTTCTTAAGCTATTGCAGCAAAGCTGCTGGAGCATGTCAGAGAACAAGGGTTGTCCATGTTTCCAGGATAGCCACAAGGCTGAGAAGCAACATAAGGAATGTTAAGTAGACTCTGTTGTCAGTGCAGGACAGATCCTGACCATGGGAAGCTTTTTCTTGCTTGCAGGAGAGCACTGGGTGCAGTGCAAGGCCTTGAAGACAATCCTGCTGGAGTCTAATATCTGCTATGGCCTAGAGTTATGTGGAAGAAGTGGACCATTAAACCACAATAAATGCATCTTGTTGCAATTCTTCTATTTAAAATTGTGCTGGTTGGGATTTTTCAAATTTGATTTGGTCAAGGATATATTTAGTGGCTGAAGTAGACATGGGTACAGACAGTGATGGCTTGCCCCAGAAGCTAATGTAATTTTCCTAGACCCACACGAGACTGAGGTACGTGGGAAGAGGTGTGTATCCACCTCTCAGCCTCCCACAATGGTAGCACCTCCATGCTGACATCATCTCACATCTTCTTCCTCTCCAAGACCCAATTTGTAACTCAATTAATCAGTGCCAGGCTTCCCTAACCATCCTGCTTTCTCCCTGCTCCTACATGCTCAGCTGGGAAATAACCAGTTCTCTGAGCAGAGAAAGTCAGGTTTCTACTGCCAAACATGTACTGCTTGAAAGTTCTAAGTGTAGCAGCCTTCTACAAATACAAGTTTGGAAACCTTTGATGGAAACACAAAGATTAACATTCTAATTAAATGATTATTAGTACCAGTCAGAAATGTGAAATGCTGTGTATAAAAATGTGAAATTCAGCAACACAGTGGTCCAGTTACTATATGAAATGTACCAAGGAATATACTCAACCACTTTACTTACAGGTGAATTAAAGATTTCAGTCCTCTGAAAGTATTTCTTGAAATTGACTTAATGTTGTTGTTTTCTATGAACCTGTAATGGGTCGCAAAGTCATTCTGGTCAAAGCAATGCCTGGAACTTGGAAGCCCACCCACTCTATTCAACAATGCCAGGAAATATACTTTTGTCCACTCACAAATATTCTAGATGAGGAAGGCCCATGAAAGCATCATCACTAATAACATCAAAAGTGTTGGATGTAAACAACCTGCATAAAGAGATGCAAAACAAAAGACTACTAGGTTAGCAAACCATGGTAGGTCAGATTTCCTCTGCCTGGTTTCATGGTTATGTCTGTGCAAGCGATACAGGATTGTAAGGCTGACATGTCACAAAATAATCTGGTGCAAAAGGAAGGACCAAACAACTCGTTCTTTGCCACTGAGGCCATCTGATAAAGTTCCATTGACTTCTGTGGGCTGTAAACGTGGGTTTATCATGCCAGTAAAACAATGGGATTGTACAAGTGCCACTGGATACATACTTGGACAACAAATAAATGTTCAAGTACCATAGAGGTCTAAATTGCCTTGAAGAACACTTACTCCTGATACCAACACAGGTAAAGTATCCAGCTGGTTAGCCAGACATCAGGTAGAAATTGCACAACTAACAGACAGGAAAATAACTTAACTTGTAAGTTAAACTGGTGTGCATATTTGACCTGAGTGTACTGAAGTTACTGAGGAAAACATTGAAAATCTCTTCATTTAGTCAGTTCAAAACAGGACTGTATTTAACAAAACATTATACCTGCTGGAGAGAGCTTTTAGTACATGCATGCATTTTTCATCCACCTAGCAGTAAAAATACCAGCAAGACTTTTAATTTTGCATAGTTTTGTAAGCATTAAAAATGGACCAACATTGATTTTTCCAGCTTTATTTATGCTTATCAGCCATGGTTGCATTTGTCCATTTTAATACAGCTCTGGACTGCCACCACCCTTAAAATGGTGAAGCATTGTCAAGCATGATGAACTTTATTTCACCCCAGCGGACTACTAGATGCACATCTATATTTTATTCAGTTGGACCTGATGGACAAAGAGATTTACACTATGACATCCTTATGCATTCAGGATTGCAATATTTCAAAGTTTAAATTAATACACTTAATAAGTTCTTATTTTGAAGTTTGTAATACAAATAAATTGCAGTTGATTTATTTTCTTACTTGTCTGCTGCAGACTGTGCTTTTTGCACTTTACATGTGTTATTTTTTATGTATGAAAAGATAAGCAGGAAATAATTCATCTTTGGTAGAAACAATGAATACTTGTATTTCATATACAAAACAAGTATTTTTGTAAAATCTCAGGATCTGAAGACCAATCTAGTAAATAGACTGCCTGCAACTAGTTTTATTTTTCAGATGAGATTTCACTGGATAATTTTTCCTAGTCAGCACTCTCCCCTTCCTATGATTCAAATAATGTAGTGATATCTCTTTAAATAACATAGCCAGGCTTGTAGCACTGGTCCTCTACTTGGTGAGTATATTTGCCTGCCATCTCCCACCTCTCCCCATGGCTGTATTACATGTATTTGATACATCAAGTGGCTTTTCTTCAGCTCTGACCCCAAACACCAGAATTCCTTGACCTGTGGCCCACAAGCTTGCTACTTCTGGGGTCAGGGGCTGAAGATCCTGCATTGTAGCTAGGGACCATATTGCTTAGCAGGAGTTGCATTTACATGGCTAGCAGGTACAGATCCTGCTGGCACAATTATTTCCCTTCTTTTTATGGGCTTTCATGTCATCAGTTTATAAGGGCACCCTCAGCATGTTGCTGATACACATTGTTGAGTGCTGGAGATGAGAGCAGAGATATTTTCTCTACATTTAGAGATCACTCCTGCTGGCACTGCTGGCACTGCTGGCACTTGACTCTAGCTGTGTAAGTCCTTTATGTTTTTGTTGTCACATGAAGAACACAGAGCATGCCACCCATACTATTCAAGAAGCAAAGCTCTCCTGGCCTGGGACTTAGAAGTTCTGTTTAGCACAAGAGCATGATTTTTCTGGAGACCGTTGCCACTACTACAGTAAAAATAGTAGAAAATAATAATAGCAGATATATTCCATGTTCAGGAATGCATGACTGGCATTCTGGAGATAGCAAGTTACATTGCTGGAAATTATCACACAGAAATACACACAGACTGCTAAATCTTGCTATTCACTAAATTAAACCTACCAATACAGCTACAATTCTGCAAAGTTATAGCTCACTGTAAATTTTAATTACCAAGTTTTACATATTCTTGTTTTTCTAACTCTGTTCTGCAAAGGTAGGCACTGTTCTTACCCACATGCAAACTGGAGTATTGGCCCCACAGATGCAACCCTGTGTTTAAGAAATCATTTGCCTTAGATCAGCAGCCTGACTTTCCAAAGATGGCAAGCATTTCAGCTACCATGTTAGAAATGTATCTGAAAAAGTGCTCAGTAGTATTTTTAGAAATGCCAGGTAGCAGAAGTAAGTAATCTGTGGATTGTTTGCATCATTTCACCAGATCTCTCATCAAAGCCCATCATGGAAGAAAATCTGCTTTTGTAAGGTTGGACCTTTGGTTGAAGTGTTGACTAGCAGCATCATAGAACGCACGTTTCAGTGAAGCATACAGCAGATCATGCTAATTATTACCATTACAAAAAATGCCAAAAGCCATTGCCAGAGACACAGACCCCACTGTGCCAGGCACTGTAATAACTCAAAATAAAAAGACTGTGTCTGTTCTACTCCATCCTACCCAATTCTGCCTTCCCTGACAGTGAGATTGCTAAGCGTAGGTGGCATATCGTAGCCAAGAGAGATGATGTCCTACTCACTCTCTTCAGATACAAGCTTCATCAATGCTGCTATTTTCTTTTCTTCTTTCATTTGAAAGACCTATTGCAGGAATTATATGAAATGTGTCCCTTTTGTGATCTGTGACCACCTGGGAAAAGCTTCTCAGGAATAAAGCAGCACTGAAAAGCATTTAGGTTTCCATAGTAACTGCATTTACCTATTTACCCTGTATCCAAAATTGTACAGTGTGTCTGCAGCTCCTTATCAGCTCCACTTGAGGTAGCAGAGTACAGCTAGGGTCAAGGCTTCAACTATCCGTGCACCAGCAGTTTAATCTCACCGGCATAGGGCTCCAATATATATCAGCATTAGACCTCTGACCGCATCTAGAGCACATGGAAACTCAGCCTGGGACAGACATCTGATTTTGATTTTGATCACATCAGCGAGTCTGTCTTGCCAGATTTCTGAGACAAATCTGGGTGTGTGTCAGGCTGGCAGCACATCCACTATAAACAGTTCAGGTTACACCCCCTCTACCTCCGTATAGCTCACAATTACATAATCGCATGCCCACGTTTCTAGGAAAGCTTGTTAGCCTGTAAAAATCCTATATAGAAATGTATCTGATATTTAAACATCCCAAAGTATTTTCTTCCTGCGCATACCTCATCTCAGCATTTCATTTTGAAACAAATTCTTAAAATTTTTAGTTGAAAGAAAATCTTCATTACTTTCGTGGCATTTTTCCAAAGAATGTAAAATAACAGAAAAGGGCAAATCCAGGCACTATGAAGGCAAAACTCCCACCGAAGTGACTAAACTTCCACAGAAGTCAATGACAATTTTACATGGAAAAAGACTTCAGGACCTGTCCCACTGCAATGAAGGGCCAGATCAGAGGGGCTGAGAGATGCAAATGGGCAGCTTTATATAGGTGTTAGGACTGTAGAAAAGAAACATGAATAGTTGTTGCAATAGTCAGGTCCCTACTGTAATGATAATTATAGTATAATGAAGATAGCATACATTCCTTCATCGAAAGCTTCAGCATGTTATCATTCAAAGTAGTACTGACAGCAGACAGCCTTGCAAAATACTAAGTAGATTCACTTCAAAAAAATTAAGCATGCACTATCTTTCAAATAGCTAAAAAGTCTTGTATTTTGTCACCTAATGAATCTTCTCTTGCTCTTTCCTATAAAATTAATACTGAGACCCCCTTCTAAAATATCTATACATATACATTTCATAACAAAAATTGTATCATGTAAAAATTTCTCACAGAAGCTGCAGAGATGGTGTGAGCAAAAAACTCCCTTCTGGGATTTTAGTAAAAGCAGATCTCACAAAGGATCTGAAAAGAAAAAAAAAACAATCTTATATTAATAGTCTCATACATCCACGGTTATATTCTGATGTAGTCATCACAGAGAAATTTATTTATGTAAGTGGAAAAAAACCCCAAGAATGTTACAGGTTTTATGTAGTATAGAAGGAGGTATAAAATGGGATATGTGCACATACACAGACAGACAGATAAAAGAAATGTAAAAATCAGGATTCAAGGATGCAGCACAATTTTAACACATTAGCTGATGATTCTGAATGCTGGAGGTACTCCCTGCAGCAAGCTTCCCTCCGTATGCACTGAAAACACCACACATACCGGTTCATTTTAAATCATAAATTAAATAACCAAATGCTTACAGCCCTTACAGTGAGATAACATCAGGCGGAATGATGCGAGGAATAGATCTGGCATTTTCACATAAAGCATTATCTTTGGTACAAGTACACCAGGCAGGACATTTTGGCTTCACTGTTTTCTTCCCTTCAGTCAGCAAAAGCACAGATAAAAGGCATAAGAAATAAGCAATTCTTCTAAAGGGTCTGCTGGCATTTCCCATTCTTTTGATCCGCTCTCGTTCCAGCCAGTTGAAAGAATATCCCAAAACATGAACAGGGGTTCTTTATTCAGGCATTGGATGTCTTTCTCTAAGTCCAGGTCAATATTTGTCTCTGCTTTCCCAAACCTTTTCTTTCTCTTTCACTCTGTTTCTGTAGACAGAAACCTGCAGCTGATCTGTATGTTTCCACTCACTCAGGCAACGTACTGCTCAGAGAAGAGACCTGCGAGGTGCTGTAAGATGGGGAAAATCCAACCGGCTGAAGGGAAAAAAAAAAAAAAAGGAAGAAAAAAAAAAAGACTTGCATCACCACAAAAACACTGAGCACAACACGGCATTAGATTGCAAAGTGATGTAACTGAGAAATACACTGCTTTCTGTTTTCACAGGGAGGCCCTTTCCCTGTTGCCAAAAATAGTACAGCATTATGTTTTGCTGGTGGGTGGGTGAGTGGGTGTGGGGTGGAGTGTATGTGTGTGGGGGGAGAAATCAGTCATCTCTTACTGGATCCATACAACCTCGTGAACCTTTGAGAATTATGCTTCACATACTGCAAGCAAAAGAACTAACGGCAGTATCCACGGGAAAATGAAATCAAGTGAAACCATCAAAAGCATTGCTGCAAAAGCTGTTAGATTAATTTTTATCCTTAGCCCTTATTGCACATATTTGTACTACTGAAAAACAAGCTGCCACACATGGAAAATATTACAATGTATGAGAGAATGTGTACAACTGTCATTCCTAAAACAAAATATTTTCTCATGCAAATAGTCCCCAACTGCCTTTTTTTCTTTTTTCTTTTCTTTTCTTTTCTTTTCTTTTCTTTTCTTTTCTTTTCTTTTCTTTTCTTTTCTTTTCTTTTCTTTTCTTTTCTTTTCTTTTCTTTTCTTTTCTTTTCTTTGTCTTTTTTATTTAAAGAAAGGAACCTTTCTTATTTTTACATATTTTCTGAGCTGGTTGAATACAGTGGATCAAGCAGAGTTAAAAACAAATAACATTAATTAAAAGTTGAAGTTAAAAATGTATTTCATTGGAGACTGGCCTGATAATTTTAGATGATCTAAATAAAAAAATGAAAGGAAATAATAAAACTGTAATTTAAACACCAGCAGTGTTAAACCTGTAGTTAAGAACAGGCCTGCTTTGCAAAGTGACAGGATAGGGATAGATTGGATGGTAATAATGAATCTTTACGATACTGCCTGGAGGCTGCAGTTGAAATGAGTGCTGGGTGCAGCATGAATTCTCTGAGAGACACAGCCCTCAGCCTGAAGAATTTACAGTAAACTACATTAAATATTTTATAGGGAACCTGAGCAGTACCTAAGTGTTATATAAGGAGTAGTAAGACCAAACTAATGAATGCCAAATAGCTGGGCAGGCATACGGGATGATTTTACTGTTTCCAATCCAGGATTGCTATTAGAAGATTTCTGCAAACTTTAATAAGTCCTAGCATTTCCCCATCAGACTGGCATCACTGTTTATGATACACAGACCACAAACCCTCCTAGGGTTGACCTGATGCTACTGAATTTTAATACAGTCATATTCACTATTGGTTCCTTCATGTAGGTCCTGTCTCCTTACTAGGAGAAGCTTGATCTCTTGAGGAGATCTCTCCTGACTTGTAGTTTTTCCTTTGATTGTATATGGCCACCTGGCTCTGGCCCATGGCTCCTGCTTTACAGGCCATGAAATCATGTGCCATTTCTGTCTTCCTCAGGAACAAAGTCAGTGGTGCCCTTGTGCACACCCAGACACAGGAATTTCATATGCCGTGGGTGAAAGACAGCAAGGAGAACAACAGACTGCAAAACTGCAAGAAACTCAGTCAGTGCAGCCCAATAGTACTGAACCCTTGCCTGGGTGGTGGCTGTGGCTGTCTCTCTGTGGTGAAAAGAAACACATACCGCTAACACTGTGTGGTGGGTCTGCACACTCTGAGGTCCTAGGGATAGCCAGAAACATCCAGAAACCTTTCAGAAGCAGAAAGTCACCTCTAACACCCTGCTGGACAGGACTTTTTGTGTTGGTGCATCAGCACACTCCTTGCCGGGCACCTGTTTATGCAGGGAATAGTGGCTCCTGCTTTCTCAGCTCCCTTTCTGTCAGTGGTCAGTGGTGTGCTTTTTTTTTTTAGAGCTTTTTATTAATTTAAGTGCAGGCCCGTGTTTTTGCTCTTAAGAAAATGATCCTTGTCAGCAGTCTCTCCTGAAACAGGATTGACTTCCACTAGGAGTGACAGACAGAGCTGCGTAGTTTCTGAGCCCGTCCACATTCTGTAAGAAAGCGGCACAGAATGACAGTAACCAAGGCACTGAAATCATTATAAAGCAAATGTCAATGCCTTCCCCTGAGTATAAATTGCTCTGGCAATGATCTAATTGTATGATTGAGAAGGCAGCTGGATTTGTGGGACTTGTGTAAGTAGGGTACATCATCTTGTCCCCTCTGAGGTGTCCAAAGGCACAGACTTCCGTGAGGTGAGAACAGAAAATTCTCTAACTTTCTTCCTGAAAGAGAAGAGCCCTGTTGTTGTTTGTTTGTTTATCCCTGGCAAAGCTTCCCATTGCCATGGCAATATTTTGCCATTAATGGTGAAACCCCGTGTTTCATTTCCTTTGGCTCATTCACTGAAATCCACCATCAATTACTCAGGCATTTCTTTTTAGTCAATACTCCAGCCACACTCTGAAGTTGTTGAAAACTTTGCAGCATTGTGGTTTATTGGTAACAAAAGCACTTTCTGCAGCAGAGCAGTAACCTGACTGCAGTTTTGTCCACACAGAGAACAGCGTGGATGTTAGTCTTGTACTCCAAAGTACATGCCAAAACAACTGTTATGTTTCAAAATTGCAAATATTATGAATATTCAGAACAGCTCTCTGAAGAGAGCCACAAATCACATTTTCCAGGGTCCTTTTCTGCCAAGCTCAGCATCTCATTTCTTGCCATGCAATAGTTCAAAAGCAAATCAGTGCATGGGTTTTCAGCGGCATAGCTGCTCCCCAGCCATGACAATGTTTTGTTCACCCATGCCCTGTACCATGGCTGGTCCTGGCCAACAGGACAGCCAGCAGCCAGCACCAGCAGCCTGGGCCCTTCCTGGCTTTTTTCTGGTGTTGAGGTGTGGATTAGGCACAACGCAATGCAAAACTATTCATTTTTCTTTCAGCCAGGTTCCAGCAGGGGGGATGAGGGAGCTGCGGCTCAGCAATGTTTTAGCTGAGAAATCTTCCCCGTGCCAGGGAGGTGCTGGCTGGCAGACATGTTCCGGGATACACTGCACTTCAGATGGCTTCTCCTGCCTGCATATCTGTGGCCTGATACAAAATCCAGTGGTGGTGATGGTGAGACGTGAATGAACTTCACCGTGCTTGATGTTAAATCCTTAATACTACACCACACAGATGCACAATAGTCAGAACGACCCCCCCACATTCATGAGTGTCCTGAAGAGCAAAACTTGGGTTATTATTATGTTACCACTGGTTTGGAGAAGAAGGATTTTGAGATCAAAGACTCCTACAAATATCTCATGAGTCTGAGTTTTCACCCTCTTTTAACAAATTCTTCAGCAAAAGGCAAATTTAAAGCAGCTGAGACTGAGGCTGTACTTTCAATAAACAAAACTAAGTCTTGTGAATTCTAAACAGTCCTGAAAAGGCTGTGCTTCCTGGTGTATGTGGCACCAGGAGCCATTGCCAGGAAGAGGCTTTCTGCTGGTTAGGCATAATAAAATTCAAGATGCCTGTACATCAGCTCAGAGTACAGACTTGCTTGGGAAAGATCACAGGGCTGCCCAGAACTTTTTATTTGGAAAGTTGTTCTTGACTTTGCCGTATCCTGTCTGTACAGGTCTGTATTACAGATATCCTTCTTTATTACACCACGTGACTTTCATTAAAACCAGAACAACTAGGCCAGTCCTTGTGTGCAAAAGCTGAGAACGTGGCTGCCAACTTTGGAGGAAAGAAAATCTCAGAGGGTGGTCTCCTTTCCCTTGCTTAGAATACGTAGCTCACAGTTCACCATAAGTGAAGTCAGAAGCGATCACCACTGAAGAGAGTCAAGATTACCTGGTGATGCAGAACATCCACTCTACAAAGCATATCATGGTGAGCATGCAGGTAGCTCCAGGAGTGCTTGCTGGCTTAGGTACACCAGAATTTGACCAGTGACAAAGAGTATGTCGGGAGAGATGAACAGTTATAAGAACTGTCATTATTTAAGCAAATAATAAAATATATTCAATGTATTTAATCTAAAGAGAAACTAAGCAAAATGTACCTGTGTTTAGATTTTATTTTGTTATGACCAGGGACTTACAACATTTTTATGAATGTTGATACTTTATTTTCAATTGCATTTGTTTAAATAGTAAAGAATACTAGAAATTACCTCAGAACACTCTTCAAAGATACAGGTTTTCTACCCCTGGTGATTTCTGAAAGGCTCTCTCAGGCTGGAAGGGGCCTATTGATCCTGTTATATATGGACCCCCAGGCTCCTCTGGGGTTATCTATTCCTGCTCCTCCAAATGAGATTGGATGCCTATATAAATCCCAGAGCTGGGGTTCCACAGTTCCTCCCTAGCTCCTGTACTCTGTTTTCCAGCCAAGTAGGACCAGTTGTTTTCTTGGGTTTTTAAAAGGCTCATAAGCTCAGTTAGAAAGCAGCCAGTATACTTTGCAGCACACAGTCCAGTAGCATGAAGTTAACTACTCTCCTGAATAGTGGCCACTTTTCTCCAGATCTAAACAAATAGTTCCTGCTTTGTTCCTATTCTCTGTGTTTTGCCTTGAAAATGCTGACAATGGATATTTAGAGTTGGGAGGGGTAATGAAAGAACAAGCATATAAGCTCAAGAGAAAACAGGGGCCCAATTCAAAGATGATTCACAACAGGAACTGAGACCATGCAATACTGAGGGAAGTATTAAGAAAGGAAACAATAACGCTAAGTTCTCACTTGTTGCAGAAATCTGCACTTGCTTAGTCTTTCAAGAAACTTTTCAAGAAAATTTGCCTGAGGTTAAAATACACTCTAGGAAGATCAGCATTTCTTGTGTGCAAAGTTGGAAACAGGGACAATTCAGCCACACAATATGCCCATTCCCTTTAGCGGGACTGACAGCAGACTCATCACCTAGTGTGCATCTGTCATAAGATTGAAGTGCCCTCTGTAGGAAAGTCCCAGGGAGGAAAAGGTGTGTTCAAATGAATGTTACTTTTTTGGGTTTATTTTCCTATATAGCCCAACCAAACATGAAAAGCATGATACTGAGATAAACTATGTTTACTTTATAATGGGAAATGGCCATGAATTCTAAATGAAGTGTCATGATAACACTGAGAACATAGTTCTGTGCAATGCTTTCCTTAATGGCATGGCTTCTCTCTTCTCTACTCTACCCAGGGTCCCTGTTCTGCTCTAATCCGCAGCTCTCTACCTGTGTTTCCAGCCAAAATGCTATTCTCTAAAAACTGTATTAAACGATCTTGGCAGAGCCAGAACATGCAGCTGAGGGCAGGAGCAGGCAGAATACATTGAGTTTGTTGTTAGAGAAAATGCATAGGGAGCCACATATTTGGAGGATGGCTTCACAGTACAAATGCTCACAAACATTGACATTAGGCATAGGACAGAACTGCTAACAAAAGACCTCAGTCCACACCAAGCAGGACAAAAACAACCTCATAAAATGTCCTAGCATTTAACTAGCATTACTACCATCTGTCTAGAGGACTGACCCTCGTGAGTGTTATACAAATTGAGACTCCATCATTATGATCTCCGGTCTGCCAGACCCTTGCACTAGTTCTTAAGTTAGTCATTGTTCATAGGAGGTGTATTTCATGCCTGTGGTAAAACCAGAGAAGAACAGAAAATCCAGTCCAGTAAAAGCCCTGCATCCAAAACAAAATGTCCCAGATTTTCTAGCTTGAGCAAGTGCTTTCTACAGACCCAAAACAACATACCACTGTCACTGTAGCTAAATGCCATTTAATTGGCAGCTAGAAATGTCTATAATACATTTTTTTCATGAAAAATATTTGAGCTCTTCCAGTTTGCCAAGATGCTAATTAAAAACAGACAGCATGTTATAAAATCCTTTTCTTGACCTGTGCTATCTTTGTTGCCCTTCTGTACTTTTTTCATGGCATTGGCTCCCTGCAGAATTATTCTAATCTCTATAAAATTGTATTGAATTTTCCTTGCCATTTTGAGGACAGACAAAAGTAACAAAATGTTATTTATTTAGATTTACTTAGGAAATTTACTTGTCACATAGCAGAGATAACAGGATTTTGAGGAATCTTTACATGTTAAAACCAGAAGGTTTCTACATTCTGAATAATTCACACGGAAAGAAATCTTAGTGTGACTGAATTCACTGAAATAGTTCAAGTAAAAGCCTTGCTGGAGTGCCACTGACATAATGAATCACACAATGAGAAGGACGTGCCTCATCAACCACATATTATTGTTTCATCATCACTAATCAAAATGCTTTACAAAGCAGGGATTTGAATCAGTGCTGAAACATTTTAAGAGGTGGTTGATGTGATAGCTCCACAAGCCTTTTTTCTGATGTTTTTATTGTTCTTAACTATTCAAGAAATTTGGAAAGAACACCTTGTTTTGGTAAGAGTTAATCCCTTTTATCTCAAATACTTGATCTGTCTGACTCATTGCTTCACCCAAGCTAGACTGTCTTTTCCTTAAGAACAACATCCCTCTGCAGAGGAGATGTTGGACAGCTAAAGATGTCCCTCACATCTGTTTTCTCATACACTAGTGTCCTACATACAGCTTTAAGAAAGGATTTGCTCTTTGGGCTGCTGATTCTCACCCTCTGCAGTGGGAAACCAAAATGAACATGACATTGTTATCTAGTAGTTTTAAATACAATTTTCATAGCAACAGAGAGACACGTTTTAGTGATGACTGTTCAGAAGCCAAAGGATTTTCTCTATCTTGAGTACGATAACATGCACATTTTGAACTTGCAGTGTATCACTTTCCTAAACTGACGATATACATTCCATACTGCTAACTTTCGTTTAGACACCGATTGCTTTTAGGCAACTGCAGGCTTGCACTGTGGCTGCCTTTGTGATTTAGGCAAAGAGTCATTAAAACTGGAGGGCCTAATTCCCAAGCTCAGTATAACACTTCAGTAAGAAGCAGTCAGCTCCGTCATGAAGCACTATAGCTTCCCAGCTAAATTAATGGCACACTACTTATTAAACAAAGGCACATGTGGCTTTTTTTCTAAAGCATTTTTTGAAACAAATGGATGAAGAGATAAGAGAAAATAAGAATAAAAAACCAGGAGATCAGAAATCAGTAGCGACATCACAGAAACAAATCTTGGACCCCAGAGAACTTGGAGTAAGGACTGGCTGAAAAGAACTTGGAGCTGTAAATAGCCTCCTGCTGTTCTATTTGCTGTTCATTCAGGGAAATGACTCCTATACATCCTTTGCAAATAAATACTAAATCAAAGATACTTGATTCTATTAACAAATTATTTTTCCTAAACAGAACAATCTGAAATAATGACTTTTTTGATAACTGTTCAGGTCAGAAGTAACAATAATGCTCTACTCTGGTTTTGTCACCTCTGCTTCCCCTTAGGCAGGCAGATCTCGTTTTGCATACACATAATATACATTAGGATCTCTCTTTTTCAAGATCTGTCTACAGCTTCTATTCACAGGCAAGCACCACAACCACTTATTCATTCTTTTCATGCTCTACCTGCTGTTTTCAAGGCTGCCCTGATGCTAAAAATAGCTTCACATATTAGAGGAGGGTTGCTATAGATTCAGGATGGGTGATGTTAAGAAGACGACTAAATCCCTCTCTACAGAGGACACGGATGTGTCTAATGGGCAGCTGCATCTGTGACCTGGGTTGCAATGCCCTTCCGTAATGACTCTCAGGTTCCAAGGCTGGGGTACGGGCTTAAGGTTGTAAGAGTGCACTGAGCTGCAAATCAGTCCACATCACAGATGTCGCCGTAAGTTTAAGGTTTTGTTTTTCATACTGTAGTGTTAGATCACAGTACAAAGCTACCTTCATATATTAATAGCACATTAGCTTCTCTTTAATAGAGAAACCAATTTAATATTCTGTTGTATGGGCATATTTTTATGCAGGTATTGATGTCTCCAAGTAAGAAAATATCAAAATGCTTTGCTAGTTGCTCTTACTACGGAGTTGAAAGGATGACAATTCTTCATCTATTAGATTACTTTCAAGACAGCAACGAAGCAACATAAAAAAATTATACGATGAACTTCTGGCATTGTGTCCTCTGACAGTGCTGACAAAGCTAATGTTAATTTTGGAAGTTACCTTCCTGTCTAGAATTTAATGGATTGTGCAGGTGAAAAACTGCTTATACCTATCTTTCCAACTTATATACTGCATAAACAGTGAAGTGTGCTGTTGATAAGAGTCATTTGATTGTCAAAATTATGAAAATTACACTTTCAAAATATGCCTGACAAAAATTTTGGAATCATAGAAAAGGTTCTATAAGCTTAGGCATATAGAGGTTTAGGGAACTGTCTCTAGAAAATAATGCAATGCTATGCAATTAAAAGCATCCTAAAACATTGCCTATCTTTTAGAAGTCACTTGCTTACATTAGGAGACTATTACTGGTTGCATCCTTTTAAGATGATGAGACGAGTTGAAATAACCAAGTCTCTGAATAAGATGTACTTTTCTTTCATAAGTTAGTAAAAAAACATCCAAGTGATTACAATCTGATCTTGAATTTAAAGTCAAGATACATGATTTAAATTGCAAGCTGCAAAAAAAGAATGGATGGCAAGATATTGGTCAATTCAGTAAGTCCTACCTAGAAATATGGGAATTTTATTTCACAGCATAAGTAACACCCAAGCACAGGATAAATCAGACTAATTTCTGTATACAGCATACAGAATCACAGAATTATTGAGGCTGGAAAAGATCTCTAAGATCATCAAGTCCAGCTGATGGCATAACATCACCGCAATCAACTGGACCATGGCACTAAGTGCCAAATTCAATCTTTTCTTAAACACCTCTAGGGATGGGGACTCCACCACTTCCCTGGGCAGTCCATTCCAGTGTCTAACCATCAAATGTGGTCACGGAAAGCCATGAGGAAGGGCTTCCTAATTTCCAACCTAAACCTCCCCTGGCACAGCTTCAGGCCACGTCCTCATTCTATCACTAGTTTCCTGGCAGAAAAGCCCAACCCCCACCTGTCTACAACTTCCCTTCAGGTAGTTATAGAGAGTGATAAGGTCCCCCCTGAGTCTCCTCCAGGCTAAACAACCCCAGCTTCCTCAGCCTCTCATCAGACCAGCCTCATTGCTCCTCTAAACCTGCCAGCACTTCAGTATCTTTCTTGGTGAGCGGCCCAGAACTGCAAACAGTACTCAAAGTGAGGCCTCATCGGTACAGAGTACAGAGGGAGAATTACGTCCCTAGTCCTGCTGGTCACACTGTTTCGGATCCAAGCCAGGATAGCATTGGCTTCTCATGACACCCGGGCACACTGGTGGCTCATGTTCAGCCAGTTGCCAACCAGTACTCTCAGGTCCCTCTCTACCAGGCAGCTCTCCAGCCACTCATCCCCCAGTCTGTAGCTCTGTTGGGGGTTACTGTGGCCAAACTGTGGGACCCTGCACTTGGCCTTGTTAACCTCATCCCATTGACCCAGCCTGTCCAGATCTCTCTGCAGCATCTTCCTCCCTTCCAGCAGATTGACACTTCTCCCCAACTTCGTGTCATCCGTGGATTTACTTAGTAGACTCAATCCCCTCATCCAGGTCATCAGTAAAGATGTTGAATGGAACTTGGCCCAGTACTGATTCTTAACATTACTCAGCTGTATTAATTTCCTAAAAAAATAAAATAAAAAAAAAATAAAAATAGGTGCTCCTAGAAAAATTCAATGAGAACTTGCAGCTTGACAGAAAATTGTATGAGAAAGATTATACTTCTGGAGTCCTGGATTAGAAACTGAATTTAATGTTTCATCTCCACATGCTAGTTTGTCTGAGATAAACGATGTAGTCAGAAGAACTCTTTCCTTTTGTTCACAAACTCAGATTATAGAAACCTACCAAATACTGACTATAAATGCTGAGGTACAAGAAATAATTAGTTGTAATTGGGAAGTGTTTAATGGATTGACTAAAACAAGGTTATTAAAATCCATTAGAATGGATCCTAACATAAATAATACAATCTATCTTTTAAGAACTGTATATTTAAGCACAATATAATGCAAACTTAAGAGATCATAGAATCATAGAATGCATTGGGTTGGAAGGGACCTTTAAAGGTCTTCTAGTCCAACCTTCCTTCAGTGAGCAGGAACATGTGCAGCTAGAGAAGGTTGCCCAGAGCCTCATTCAGCCTGTCCTTGAATGTCTCCAGGGATGGGTTCTTGATTAGCACCCTGGGCAACCTGTTCCACTGATTCACCATCTTACTGTTAAAAATTTCTTCCTAATAGTCAATCTAAGTCTACCCTTTTGTAGTTTAAAACTACACCCTTTGTCCTGTCACAGCAGGCCTTGCTAATAAGACTGTCCCCATCTTTAATGCAGGTTCCCCTTAATTACTTAAAAACTACAGTGAGATCTCCCTGGACCCTTCTTTTCTCTAGGATGAACAACCCCAACTCTTGCAGTCTGTCCTCATAGGAGAGGTGTTCCAGCCCTCTGATCATTTTTATGGCCCTCCTTCATAACCATTCCAAGAGGTTCATTTCTATTGCTGGACGCTCCAGCCTTCCTGTGCTGAGGACTCCCAATATGGCGATTGTACACCAGGTGGAATCTGATCAGGGCAGAATCACCTCCCTCAACCGGCTGGCCACGCTTCTCTTGATGCAGTCTGGGATACAGTTGGTCTTCAAGGCTGTGAGTGTGCATTGTTGCCTCATGTCCAACTTTTCATCAGCTAGTATACCCAAGTCCTCCACAGGGCTGCCCTCAATCATATTGTCTCCTAGACTGTATCTTCACTCAAATGTCACTTCCTATCCTGATCCTTATATTTTGTGTGGTTAATTTTTATTTCCATTCAAGAAAGACACTCATCTAGGCATATAACTTAACATTTTAACACGGCACTTGCAAATCAAATGTGATTTCTGTGAGCAGCAGGAGCTCCCTCAAGGTACAAGCTGGAATACCTCTTTTTTCTTGCTATAGCTACTTTCTGCAGCAGTGGAGCCTGCCATTTTTACTTACAGCATTGTGGATATTGCACGGTCAGTGTTGCTGGCTGCAAGTAACATAACTTGATATTTGAAACTAAGCTAAGACTAATTGTTCCCATTTAGGATAGTTATTCTGTTTCACTTAGGTGCCATGGAATGAATGGTATCCTGGCAATATTTTCAACAGAAAGGTAGATAGTATTTCACTACTTTATGTCTGAATTATATTGATTATTAAATAACACAAAATTGTTTTTAGTCTGAAATATAACCCCTACTATTTCCAAAATCTGGCAATGAATAGTATACTTTCACTAATGAAAGGTCAGTTCTAGGAAAATGGCTAAAGCTATTATTAATTAAATCAGGTCTAACAGTAGTAGTCTATGAGCATGTTTATAAAAATAGTGAAATAGGAATTTATACCAATTTGTCCTACTTCACTGCTCAAAGCCGCCTCATTATCTGTATCCATCACTTATAGTCATATCCACCAGTGATACTGATACTGCATCAGTATAGAAACACTCAACTGTACTCATCAGTTTCCACTGAATTATTGCAACTCAGATGCTCTCAGCCTCTGCATACAGCAACTGTACTCCTTTACTACATAAGTAATCCCATGGTGAAGTGAGGGTTCATTGTATCACTATGTTTTATTATGATCTTATACACTAGTTTTTAAATTTATCTGTGAGATTCCAAACACTTGACTACACTCTGGTATATTGCAAATACTTTCTGTGACAAAATACTCTCTTAGCTTTAGGACAACCACTGGAAAACCCTGTGATGGACATGACTGACCAGCTGCATAACACAGTTTGCAGGACTAATGTTCCCGATTCCTGAATTAAGATCTCAACTTTTGGTTAAGATGCAACCTAACTCTAAAGAAACAGGTGGCTTCTGGTATGCATATGTGAAAATGAGACCTCGATTCTCCATTACATTTTAGACTTGGACTCTGAGGTATCTTTGTTTTCCAAGCTTGCTAAGTCCACAGACAGGACTTAACTGCTTCTGTGTCTCAGAAGATAATGGCTTGTCACTCACCTTTTTATACAGACTTCAGATTCCATACATGCAGCTGTGAATGATTTGCACCTTTCCTCGATTCTCATGATGAGGGAGTATTATGGTTATACATACACGCTGCACATTATGTACAAAAATGTAGGAAGCAGAGGGATGGCTCTATTTTCCACTATGGCTTAAAAGTGAAATGGACTGCAATTTTGCTTATATATTCTTTTTATTTTTATAAAATAAACCTAGTGGGGATGTATATAATTCAAGGAAAACAAATACATTGCTTTTTTGTCAGTTGCTTCGTTTTTTATTACTGCTTTAATATCTTTTCCTTCTCTTGTTTATTACATGTTTTCATCTTATAAATAACTCTTCATTAAAAAAACTGGAAAAATAAGATTTCCTTTTTTTCTTGGATTTATGTATTTGAATGCCATTAGTTGCTTTTGACCATAGCAAATCTAGACATAAAAGCAGGATTAAGCATTCTTTGCTTTCTTAGGAAAATGTTCATACTTCGGGGTATTTAAGCACAATACACTTCTAAAATCTCTATAAAGAACACTGCACATGTTGGAGAAGTTTATTTCTGTATTCCACTTATTTCAGTGTGTGTTGATAAAACTAAGTAGTATTTTGTGCATATTGATAAATACTTTTAAATGAAATTCTTGATAGGCTGAAGTTACCACACTTGTTTATGCATGCCTACGTGCATGTGTAATACTTTAATGAGCTTTGTTCTAAGCAGAGCCACCAGACTATAAGCTCTGGAGACCAAAATTACCTGCCCCACAACAAACATAGCATTACCAGTTACAAAGGACACTAGTCAGGAGTCTTCATAATATAACCCTAGGGGATTTATTAGGTAAAACTCATTATTGTCTGAAAGAAAAAAAACCCAAAACTAAACTAAATTTCATAGATAACATGGGAAGTTATTTCCAAGAATTATTTTCTATGAAATTATTCATTAGTTCCATAAATCAGTCAGTTCATATTTATATGGACATACCAGCATTATTTACAATAAAAATCTTAATAAGGGCTTGTGGCCTAGCTTATTTTATTAAGTTCACAGAAATTTAAGGATCAAGGTTGTTGCTGCACATGTTCCCTTAATTGCAGCAGAATGCATGAACGAACAAATGAATAAACCAATTTGGTTTTCAAGGTATTATGGTAAGATTCTTGCAAAACTCTGTAGTCATGGTCAAGAAAACTGAAATAGATGTTAAAAATTAAAGCAGATATAGTTCTGTGTGTATTGGTGATTCATTAACCTATAAAGAGTGTAATTAAGCAAATAACACCAAGTTGTTGAACATGACTTAAATTTCTCTAGTCCGTGACAATGAAGATTCAGGCTGCTCCTCTGCCAAAAGTAACAAAATAATTATATTGTGAACTGTACCTAAAATTGAGAGGCCTTTCTGCATCACAGGAGGTGGAGCTAATGGCATAAACCAAGTTAGGTATACTTTCTAACACTGTGGCCAAACCTGGAGTTCTATTTACCAAATTGATCAGGTAAGAATAATGGTGCATATATTGCTTCTTGGGAGATTTTCACCTCAGCTGAATGTTTCAACTTCACTTTTAATAAAAGCCTTTGATTATATTTTATTTATCCTTTCCACAGAACAAGCTTAATCTGGAATCTGAGATGTGCACTATCCTTTTCTTATGCTTTGCATTAGTGTTTATAGAACAAAATTAATTTTCAAAGAGCATGCCAACAGAACCATTGCCTTCAGATCAAATCTAGACAGTCTGTTAGGTAACAAGTAGTTGTGGAAGTCTGCAGCGATTTTTCACCCTAAAAGTACAGGAGTCTGGAGTAGTAACGTTCCAAAAGTGAAAGTCTACTTCATCAGACCTTCTAAAATTCTATCATCTGCTGGCTCTGACTTTAGTTATACAGAATTTTGGTCAGATTTTCAAAAGAACCAAGTTTTCAAAATTTTTTATTGTACTGCAAGCCTTATTATTCTAGAAATTTGGTCCCCACATGGTGTATCTGACATTGACTTCCAATGCTGTTAAAGAGGAATAATTAAGAGGAAAATCTCCAGTGATAGTTAGAAATTAGGAATTATATTATTATCTCTATTTTATCTGATTAACAAATGCAATGCAATACAGTGATTGTGGTTACTTACACAGATGTCTGGGATATTGGAAAAAAAGCAGCAAACTGATGAACAATCAGATGCCATTTTTTCAAAGGCAGTTTTCTAACAATGATCATGCACTGAAATGGCAATGACAACCTCAAATAGCATAAAACAGCACAGCTGGAAATAATGGATATAGCATGGGCTTTTCTATAATCTTTTTTGCAACTTACTCTATTCTGGAAAAAATGTTAAATCCAGAATTGCTATTATAGAATACTTTATTAGCCAAATAAATACAACTGTATTTACTTTTTAGCACAGCAACATTGACATCTAGTGGCTAAGCCACGTTTGAAAAGCTTTGTGTAAAAAAAGCGTGGAACATAAACTTTATTGAATTTCACCAAAATAAAGAAGCATTTCAACAGCCTACTCTCTTTACGTAAGCTCTAGATGACTGCAGAATTATTGTAGCCTTCAATGATTAGTCTGAAGTAACCAGTTCCAGACAGATGAGCCACTGCCCCTCAGCACAAGTCCACTGGATTTCCCAGTCATGTAGTATTAGGCTTGAGTCAGCTTCCTGACTGAAGGGTATACCTTGCTTGGGCTTGCTGGGAAGCAACCTTGTATCCCTGTTAAATACAGGTTCAATACAGGTGCATCTAAAATAACTACACTTACTGGAGGTGATGCTACTGGCATACGTGAATATCCATCTTTAGTTCTACTTGATTCTCTACAAATTAATAGGGGGCTTCAGAAAGTGGGAGATAAAAAACAGAAACATGACAGATGCCATAGGACTCTAAAAGATATGAAAATAAAAGATTTGGCCACTTCATAGACATATAGATGACAGGAGGTGCCAATATCAAATGATGTTAGTAAGTCTAATCTCCTTGTTTTCAAAAAAACCTCCCTTCTTAATAGATAAAGAAGATTGGATAGGAAGAACTATTAGAGATGCATACATTATTATATATGGGATAAATTTTATTAGCATTATTGGTGGTTTCACATTATTTTCTCATAATCAAATTCAGACATAATCATACACGTCCTTTGCGAACAGCTGTTATAATGGATATGGTGCATATCCATATGGTCCATACTAGTGCTAAAGCCTCTTCTGGCCCGTCAGCAAAGCCACCTAATTTACTTCATTAAAAACTGGATCAATTTTGAAACTGGCTAACTGTGACCAAACAAATCTGAGGTTATTGAGTTCAAGCAACTTTGCCAGAAGATGTTAGAAAGCAACAAAAACCAGGATTGATGTATTTCTTCCTAACTCAATATTGATAGGGACTTAACAGCCATGCTTAGTGCTTTTTAGAAATACACAGATAAATCAAATCTTAAGAAGAACAATAAAACATGTAAAAGTTCTCAAAAATGCAAACTATATGGACAGGTTGAAGCACTTTTATTTATTTAGCTTATAAAAGAGAAAGAGTGTATTCCAATATTTGGTTATTAAAATGATGATTAGTTCTCACTTTTTGTACCAACTAGTGTACGGCAAATTATCTCAAGCAGCTACTTGGAAAAAAATCCCCATGTAGCTTAATCTATTAACATCTTATGCTGTGAAGTCTCATATACTGGAAGCTTTTATTAACTTTCCAGTAAGTGTTTCAGGAAATAACTGTTGAATTCTGCATCTCCATACCTTCTTTTTGTACTACACATTGATAAAAATATTCTCTAAAAACATGGGGCAATTAGATAAATAAATTAACAGGTTACTTAAGTAACCATAATGCTGTCTCCCAAATGATTAGAAGGTCAGAGAAAGCCTGTCCTGAAAACATTCCAGATGTTAAAATGCAGCTCTAAACCCCTGGTACAAATTACATGAGTCAATAGGCATTTGTAAGTCTCTGGTTATCAGAAACATTTTTACCACTCATTGAATCCATCTGGATGACTGAGAAGTGGCAAACTCAAGTAATTTTTTGTCTAGTTTTCTTTTTTCGCATAGAGAGGCTAATCTTTATGGCCTACGTAGTATGATCAGAGACCGGAGGTCACTGGAAGAAAGACAATGAGTGTAAACATAGAGAAACTTGCGAATTCTTTGGATTATTTTTCAATCATGAGCATTACCCTGTATTATTAAGAATATCCCCGTGAATAATTTTTTTTGAAAGAAACTTCCATTTCCTCTTACTAGAACTTTCTATGGAATTGTTACATTGGATTAATCAAAAAAGTGAGAAAACAAAATCAACAATATGTTTAAAACTTGAAAACATGGAAAATATTTATTTTAGGTTTTTAAAATAACATCTGACTTAAGCTTTCACACATGTAGTAGTCTCCTTGGGGGGCAAGTTTCACATCACTGCTAAGCTACTGAAAAGTCACCCTTGTTTCTCAGCACTCCATTCCCTTCTGTCCCACTCCTCCATTCTTAACCTTTTTTCACACCAGCACTGTTACTCATCGGACACCACAGCAGGATAAGAGGAGTTAGCCTGTCAGAAAAATCAAACACTGCAGTTCAGTGGAGTGGTCATACAAGCAGTAGAGGTGGCTGAAGAAGAACACTCTTCAGTTGCAGCTAACCCACACTTATTTACCTCTGATGGAAAACATACACAACCATTAAAATCCAACTTAAAATGACAGCACCTTCCACCCTGCAAGGAGTTATGCCCAGCTCTTTCTTTTTCTGCATTTTTCAGTCCTGCAGGGCTCAGATGAATGAAGTGTCAAAGTCAAGCATATTAATACTAGATTTAAATTATGGAGATACTCCCATAGGAACAAGCTATACCAAAGGCTAAGGACAGTTCGAACTTTCAGTTTATTTAGGAAGCCATTTCTGATCCCCTATCCCAGTTGCAGCTCACTGAAGCTGACTGTCCCATTTTTCCTGGTCATACACTGTAGACCATGAGCACTTTGCAGCCAGTCAGGGCAGCTGCCCTGAGCTGGCTCATAGGTGTATCCTAAACCATAAACATTGTGCTTGGTGTAACAGGGGAAGATACCTACCATTCTACTCCTGAGGAATGCTTTTTTTTTTTATTATTGTCTATGTTCACTGGGCTAAGAATAACTCTGCACACTTTATACTGGCATTGGTATTATTTTGGCTGTTCCATTAAATCCATTTTCATTTCAACCTGTGAGCCTTTTCTCTTTTTCCCAATCCCCCTTCTCTGTTGGGTAGAGCTAACTGCTGTGGTTTAGCCCCAGATACAAGCTAACTGTAGACACACACATATAAAAAGCAGGCAGGTGATGCCTGAAAGCAATACAGGCAGACATCACAAAAGCATTAACACAGTAAAATGAAATTATCTTGCTGCTATTCTCAGAAAAGCTGTTTATAAAATAACTACAACAATTGCTATAGTTGGACTCACTGAAGAATTTTCCTGTCCCAGAAACTCGTATTTTTTCTGTACAGAGGCACAATGCCAAGAGATTAAAAAATTGGTAATCTTTCCTTTACCTTTCCCACTTCTCTTCAAAGTGCATAATCAATGATATGTTGGCCCAGTTTACAGAATTGTGTTAGGATTCATTCACACTAAAGCAGTCTGTCATTTCCATAAGAAAGGAACAACAAAAAGATGCCTGCTATTACAGCTTCGTGAGTATACATTATTTATATTGAGATATTTAAATTATTAATTAGGATAATTCCATGTTAGCAAGTCTCTGCCCTTTAGATGAAATGGGCCACATTCAGCAAGTCTTGAGCAGAATACTGTGTACATTCAAATAAACATATTGCCACTCAGTTTTTTTCCATGGGACACCTTAGCATCACTGTTATATTTTGTCAGAGTGGTAATAATGTACTGAATGACACAAATAACTAGATCAGGAGAAAAATTACTTTTGCTTTTAAAACTGAGATTCAGAAGCCAAGGTAATGAGTTACACTGTCAACTATGGCATGTTATTGTCGCACTGCATAACAGCTACCAGCTACAACATATGCTTTACAACTTACACACAGTAACAGCACCACTATTTCAATTTTGAATTTTTCCCTGTATTAAGTGTCTCTGTGGTTTCAGACTCAAATCAATAACACTGATGGATACTCTGATGCAGCCCAGAAGAAAATAATTGTGATGGATTAAAGCATTTCAGACCTCGGTAACCAAAATGCTGGTTCAGGTACTGCGCACCCTAAATGTCTGATGGGAAAGAGTATTAGCTCCTTGACGGCTCCTTGCTGCATCTGATGACTTAATGCTGAAGCGGGGCATTTCCCAGCTACCTGGTCATAAAACTGTTTTAGCTTCCCTGATGCAGCCCACAGGCTCAGAAACTCTCATCCAGGTGCTGTTGGTCCTCTCAGGAGAAATGAGGTCGCATAATAGCCTTTCCTCCTTCTAACTGCCGAGATGCGATTAAACATAAAAGAATACGCTAAAACACATAGAAATCAATGTCATATATTACCTTGCCGAGGCTGCCCGGGCTGCCCAGTCCCGCAGTACCAGGCTCAGTCCAGCAGACCAGACCCCCCCACCGTCCCTCCCCAGCTCAGCTCCTCGTGCGCGGTGAAGNCCTCCGTTGCCGCCGCTCGCCATTCCCCGCCCGCCGCCGCCCCGCCGCGGTCCGTCGTCTCCCCGTGCCCCGCGGCCCTGCGCCGCCCGCCAGCGGCCGAAGGAGGCAGCGCCCGGAGCGGCCCTGCTCCGCCTCTGCACCCGAGTTCCGGGAGGGGCCCAGAGCTCAGTGCCGCGGCCGAAGAGCGAAGGTGGGCTGTGGGGGCGACTCGCGCCCACGGTCCCGAGCTGCTGCCGCCGCCACCATGGTGCCCAGCCAGTTGCGCCTCTCCGCGGCCGTAAGTAGGGCCCGGGACGGAAGGAGAGAGGGACAGAGGGAGAGAGGGAGGGACGGGGCCCAGCGGGGGCGG